>NJRP01002472.1:7325-20798 GCA_003063835.1 Aphaenogaster floridana
GGGGGATGGGGGGATCTTATAGATGCTAGTGAGCATCAAAAATTAAATTGCTCGTCAATTTAATATGTAAATTAATTATTCCGGCTTCGTGTAAGGACTGTGTTTCAAAACCGATGAATATGCGGAGCGCAGTTTGCATGAGCAAGAATATTCACAAAATAATTATTATTAGGCACCAAGATCCGCCGTAACCGATAGGGGCTTTCTTTCATATTTATATTTGTTTAATATCATCGGTCTTATTCTTAATATCATTTATTTTAAATTACTGTAAGATATTTTACATTCTATTAATTATCTGTTTTATTTAATCTAGAAGCAACCTTTGACTGTAACAGCTCAATTCATTTGTATGGTATTAGGCGGATGTGAGAGGCTTTATATTACAGCTTGGCCGGCAGATGATTTGGCAGAAAACGTAAGTTATTAGCAAATTAAAGATTTATTCGTAATGATAGTTTCTTCTATGCTTCTTTATAATAGAAAATACATAATAGAAGAACATATATTAATCATACTATTCAATAGTCGACAACAACTAGCCACATTATAAAAGATATAAATTAAGTTACAACGTTTCGACCCTTGGTTTGGGTTTCTTTTCAATTGAAACTGAAACAACATTAGTCATGAACAAACAGAAATAATAATAATTAATATAGTTAACATATCGAAAGAACAATACCTAATAGTTATAAAATATAGTATATAAAAAAAACATTCTTCCTAACATGACAAATCCTCATCCATGAGACCGTTCCCTGACGAACATATTAAGGCTAAAAAAGTATTAGTAATGTTGAATACATAATCAAACATTAATCGCCACAATAATCTCAATATAACGCATCATATTACTTAAACAAGTTTTTTGATAAAATAAAAACCCATATGGATGAGTCAAATAAACCAAGAATAAAATTTGGAAACTTTTTTGTCATGTATGTCAAAGAGTAAAAATTATAAACAAAAAAGAAGTCATTAGAATTAGATGTCACTAAACGTATATATCTGTGCATTGTCGAAAGTAAAATAGATATCACAACGAAGTCAATAAAATTACAATAAATTATCAAAATGTATGCACATGTCAAGAGCCGGTTGTAGACTGAACAATTCTTGACACTATAAAAAATTTCGAGGCGAGTAGCTACAAAATTCCAGGTAGTTTGTTAAATAATGTGCGTACTTCTATATCTGATTCTTTGTAAACTTTTCTTAATAAGAACAACCATATGAAGTTTATAGATAGATTTATTATTTACTTTTTGGTGTCGTCGCCGTCGTTATTCGTGGGATCGTCTATTTCGGTGTCTTTATTTTCGGTATTGTCGGAATGGTATATTTCTCGGAAGGGGGTGATGGCTTCAGGTCCTTTACATTTATATGACGATGCCATCGCCCGCTTCGGTCGCGCAGATCGAAGATTACTGGCAATAAAAATTTTCTTACTTTGAGGGGCCCGACATATTTCGGCGCGAGCTTTGCATTAAACGCGGCGGCTTTATTGGAGAGGGGGTGATCGCGTTTCCACACCCACTCTCCGATTTTTGGGTGCCAGGCCCGGTGGCGCAGGTCGTAGTGACGGGCCTGGCGATGAAACACTCGCGCTAGATTTACGCGTACCAATTCGTAGGCTTCTTGCAGGTGGCGAAACGCGGCGGGGGGCGGTTCGCTAGCGGTCTTACTCGGTCTCTCGGGGGATGGCGCCGCGAGTTCTCTACCGTGTACGAGGTACGCGGGGGTATATCCTGTTGCGTCGTGTGTTGCGGTATTATAGGCGAATCGGAGTTCGTCCAAATGCTCGTCCCATAATTTATGATTGCGTTTCGTGTATTGCGCGATGGTTTTTATTATTCGATTTACGCGTTCCGTGGGGTTGCAGTGGGGTGCGTACGTGGGTGTAAATTTTTGTTTTATACCGAACGCGGTCAGTAGCCGGGCGAGGCTGGTCGAGCGGAATTGAGTCCCGTTATCTGCGAGTATCTTGTCGGGGTACCTGTTGCGCAGGATTATTTCCTCTCGAATTCCCGCGGCGACGGCTTCGGCGGTTGCACGTCGCAGCGGTCGTAGTTCTATCCATTTGGTGAATCTATCCTGCATCACGAGTAGCCACGTATGCCCGCGGCTCGAGCGTGGTAATGGGCCCACTAGGTCTACTGTGACCTGTTGCCCCGGGCGGTTTATCGCGGTTGCGTGGAGCAATCCCGGCGGACGGTTTTGCGTGACTTTATGTGCGTTGCAGGTTTGGCATTTCCGGACATATTTGGCAATTTCTCGTAGCATGCCCGGCCAATAGTATAACCGCGCTATTCGCGCTATCGTCTTCGCGATGCCTAAATGGCCCGCGGTGGGCTCGTCATGGTAGCGTTGGAGGAGCCGGGGGCGATCTTCGGTGGGCACGCATTCTTTCCACTGTGCCTCGGCCGGCGTTTCATTAAAGTGGAGGTCGTGGAGGAGGTGTCGGTATATTCGGCCCTTCTCTATTCTGTAATCTGGCAGTAGTTGCGGATTTGTCTGGACTTGCTGCCATATCCGTTGGTGCCATTTACATTTTGGCTGTGCGATCGCTCCTACGGCCGGCTGTCGTGACAGGGCGTCCGCGACGCGGTTGAGCGCCCCTTTTCGATACTTGACGTCGAACTGGTATTGTTGCAGTTCGAGCGCCCATCGTCCTAGTCGGCCGGAAGGTGACTCCAAGCGCTGTAGCCATTTTAGTGACTGGTGGTCTGTGACCACCGTAAACCGGTATCCTTCCAGGTATCCTCTCAGGCGGCGGATGCCCCAAACTACAGCGAGGCACTCTAGCTCGGTGGCGCTGTAATTCTTCTCGGCTTTATTTAAGGTGCGACTAGCATAGGCAATTACTTTTTCGCCCTCTGGGAAGAATTGCGTTAATACCGCGCCCAGGCCGGCTGTGCTGGCGTCTGTTTGTAGATAGAATGGCCGTTCGAAGTCTGGGCATGCTAAGACTGGTGCTTCCGTGAGCTGTCGTTTCAATTCATTGAAGGCGTGTTGTTCCGCTTCTCCCCATGTCCATTTCGCCGATTTTTTTGTCAGCGTGGTTAGAGGTGCCGCGACGGTGGCAAAATTTTCTATGAAGCGTCTGTACCAGGACGCGATACCCAGAAATTGTCGTACTTGGCGGACAGTTTTCGGTGAAGGCCATTGGTCGATGGCCTTGGTTTTGTCAGGGTCGGTCTGAATTCCGGCTCTCCCGACGACGTGTCCCAGGTATTTTAAATGGTCGACACAGAATCGACATTTTTCCGGATTGATTTGTAGCTGGGCTGACCTTCGAGCGGAAGGAAATAACTCGGTATCACCGGTCGCGCCCGGTTTCTTCAGGTCACTTCCTGAAGCTGACACTTCATCATTTTAAGGAAGCGGATAGATGGATATGTCTAAGTCTCGCTGGTAGCACCCGGCTTCTTCAGGTCGCTCCCTGAAGCTGACACTTAGAGATCTTAAGGAAAGCGGATCGTCGGATATTTCTAAGTCCCACCAGTAGCACCCGGCTTCTTCAGGTCGCACTCTGAAGCTGACACTTAGAAATTTCTCGTGGAAGGAAGGCTCACTCTGCTCTGGATTACTCTGGTAGCAGGTTTGCCGAGGACTCCGTGGCGTGTTGTCGGGGACTGCTCCTTATATACCGAGATCGTCCGGAGTTCGGGTCAGGTCGGTTCGGTTTCGGACGATCTCGGGCAAGGAGCATCCCCTCCGACGGTGTTGGAGGTACGCGAATCGGCGGCAGAGTTGCTAGAGAAAGAACGCGTTAGCATGCCAGCAGCCTGTGGTAGGGATGGGTGGAGGTAGGCTGGCGAGCGCCCGCACTTCGGGCCGCTTTGAGCGGTAGAGAAGGAGGATCTGACGTCACGTCAGGCGATCTGCTGTCTCACTCTCCTTCCCCCTCCAGTCTCGACTCGAGGCTCGCCGCTCGAGCTATACTCGGATTCGGCTGATTCGAATCGAGTTAGCTTAGCGTCTGGCGATGCGACGCGCGACGTTATCGACGCGCGACATTATTATCATACAATGTTTTTACATAATGTCTTTTACATAATAAATCCGTACAATATATACATTTTTACACGTATATTAATATAAAATTAAATTTTCTATTGAAATATCACAGTCCCACTCTTGGCCAATATGTACGCTTTTTTATTTAAAAAGAATCTCTTAATTTCAAAATTACTATTTTAAAAAATTAATTTCAGCACATTATTATTTAAATAAGAATAAAGAAAAGGAATTTATTGGAAAAGCCAATGTGAGCCAACATCGTTGTTAAGGCGTACAATAAAATGTACTTATATATCAAGAGACACGATAGTGTCTCGCGCCAAGTTCACGCGCAGCGAAACCGCCCGTGTCTCTTTACGCAAGCCGGCGAGTTGCGAGTACCCGAGATTATCGGATTTCAATAACGGCTGAACCGATCACGTTCTAAGTAGGCTCAATCGATAGCTTGGGTTTGATTTGCATAAGAAAAGTGTTTTTATTTTTCCTCTACATGCCCTACGAGCTGAGATATTGCGACGCAAAGTCCGAATCTGGAAATTTACGTTTAAGATATTTTTGCGGAGTGGGGATGGTGTGCTTTTGCAATTGTGGACGCAAGAGGCGCTAGCGATCAAACCTCGCAAATGAATCGATTTATCGAAGAGTGAGCGAGCGAGAAAGTGAAAGATAGTGATCGATCGAGAGCACGCATTGCTCCTTTTCTGCGCGTCCGATTGGTGGTTGACGCCGTCGTTGAATTAATTGAGTGGTGAATTAGACAGCTGGTTTGTTCGTGAATTGAGTGTACATATTGTGGGAAGAAATGTAAAGATTATTAAAAATAAAGTTAGTATTATAGAGGTTATATAGTATCACGTCGATTGAGTTATTGGTGGTAATCGACCTGATGATTGTAAATAACATCGTTCCATTTCTTTTTAATGGAATCATCGGTTTATTCATTTAAAAGTAAATGAAATATGAAATATATACACATACATGGTAGTGTGAACCATCCTATTCTCAGTTGTGACAAGAATCTTCACATTTTTCTCACAACAAAACCTTCAGTAAGTATGACGCTGCTGTAGCAATATTGTGTCAATTTTAAATCAAGTACTATTTAAATGAATTACAGGAATTCCTTGTTCATCGCAAAAATCGCGGGAATGTGCTCGGAAAAGTGACCGACTCGTTGCAAAACATAGCAAATACTTATACGATGAAACAGTGTCACTTGTTCGAACAGATTCTGGGTTATTGTACAGCGTTGGGTGAAAAGTTGTCGACCATAGATAAGATCAACCATCGCATACATAAAGAAAGGCAAGGTGCGCACGAAAACTTTTCACAAATACAAATACAAATTGTAATAAAATAATGTATTCAAGTTTGGTCGACAGCAACTGACCAACAGTATATTTCAAATAGAAATTAAACTACAACGTTTCGACCCTAAAAATTGGGGTCCTTCTCAAGTACACTGTAATAACAAAAATATTCGATAGTACATAATGATGGAAAAACAAAAAGATGTAAAAATTAAAATTTGGAAATTAACAGAGCATTACCTAATTTAAATAAAGAATTGTCACATTGCTAACAAGAATATTAATTTGATATGTAAAATTTTCCAAAAACGAACATATAGGCTAAAATAAAATAATTTATATATAAAGGTGATTAAATTAATTTCTAGTAGATAGATAGATATTTATTAATTGATCCCCTCAGGGTTACAATTTTCTTACAAACCATACATAAAACCATACAAACATAATTCTCTACATATACAAACTATACAACCGCTCTCTCGCTCTCTTGCCTAACCGCTATTACGCTCGTATCAACGCATGCAACGCGCGCAACGTACTCCTCTCCACGCAACGCAACGCAACTCCGCGCTTCTCCTCTCATCCTTTCCTCGCCTGGGACCTCCGCTTCCGGCGCTTCTTCACTCTCTCTCCATTCATCTTCTCTCTCCTTTCTCTCCCATACTCTCTCACTCTCCTTCTCTCCCCTCCTCCTCTCTCCCCCTTTCTCTAGCTCTCTCATCTATCTCTCCTTTTCTCCCCCCTTTTCTAGTACTCAACTATAATTTTCCTGCCAACTTCCCCCTCCTTCCTCCCATATACGTTCTACATTCCTCCCATATGTGTTCCCAAGTCTGCTCTTCTCCTTCGCATAGTCTACATCTCCTCTTATCTTCTTTCAACCAGAACTGACTTTCCCTCATTTCATTTCCCAACCTATATCTCGCCACTCTTTTCCATCTGGACTCTCCCCATCCTTCTTTCAAATATTTCGGTACTCCCTCTCCCTTAACCTTTCCATACCACCTATTTGACTTAGATTCCCTTATCTTCTCCCTCTGTAGTTCTCTCTTTTCTCACCAACTTCTCCCCTGTTAACCCCCCTCCTGCCCTCATTGCCCCACGAAATCGTCTCTCCTTCCAAAATTCTTCTCTTTTTTGTTCCCATCTTGATCGTCTCTCTTCTTCCTCCCCTTCTCATCCCTTCTTCCCAACACCCCCCGCCAACTCCCCTCCCTTTCCCTATGCTAATCTCTTCTCGTATCCCCATGCTTTCATCCCTGCCTTTCCTCTTAATTTCTCCCTCATCATTTCCTTTTTCACCACATAACCTGGCGTATATCTATTGACCCCCAAAATCCACCTAATATATCTCTCTTGCAACCCTTCAATATCCTTTCTCTCTTTCCAACCGCCATATTTCTACCCCATAGCTAACAACCGTCCATACCAACGCGTCAAATAGCCACCTTCTCTTTCCCCATTCGTTCTTAAACCTTCTCTTCCCCATCCCCCATACCTGCCTTATCACTGCCGCCCCTCTTCTCACCCTTTCTTTTATATGTGCCTCCTGACCTCCATTCCTTTGAAAAGTATTACCTAAATACTTATACTCTCTAACTTCCTCCATCTTTTTTCCTTTCCACCACCATTTCATTATCTTCTTCTTCCCTCTCCCCGCCCTAAATCTCATTACCTTGGACTTACCCACATTTAGTTCCAATCTCTTTCTATCTAAATACCTCTCCATCCCCCTTATCATGCATCTCATCCCTTCCTCATCTTCCGCTAATAAAACTATATCATCCGCGTAAGCCAATGAATACACCTTCTCTTTTCCTATCTTCACCTTTCCCCATCTCCCTTTTTTCAGTTCTTCCTCCAAGTCTGCCAACGTTATGTTGAACAGATGCAGACTCAGCGGACAACCTTGTCTTATTCCTTTCGTTGTCCAAAACCTCTTACCCCCTCCTCTCCTATTTTTACTCTACTTACTGTTTTCCTCTGCGCCTCTTCTATCCTGTTTATCAACCCCTCCCTTATATTCCTCTCTCTCAACGCCTTTATCAACACCTCCCTATCTACCAAATCGAACGCCGCTCTCAAATCTATAAACAACCCCACCATTCCCCCTTTGCCATCGATATACTTATTCACCAGATAATTCAAAACTAAATATTATCAATTGTTCCCATTCCTTTCCTAAACCCTGCCTGATTCTTCGAAATTATCCCCTTCTCTTCTATCTCCTCCTTAAGTCTTTCTGCCAAAATCGTCATACTCTGTACAACGTTGGCATAATTGTTACCCCTCTATATTCCTTGACCTCTTTTCTTTCTCCTTTTTTAATAATCGGTACTATTTCCCTCTTTTTCCAATCTTTTGGCCACCCCTCCCCCTTCCAGACTCTATTACACATCGCTCTTGCCCATTCCTTAACCTCTTCTCCTCCATACTTCCTCACTTCTCCCGGCACTCCATCTCTCTCCATTGCCTTCCTCTCCTTTATCTTTCCTATAACCTTTTCAAACTCCTCCTTTTCTATCTCCGTCTCTCCCTCCTCCGTTTCCGTCTCTATCCTCCTCCCCAATCCTCTCTGTACCCTTTGCTCCACTCCTCCCAGCAACCCCATAAAATACTCTTTCCACTCCTTCAATTCAATATCCCTATTTACACCTTTCCATTTTTTTCTTTCCCTGCTGACTATTTCCCATACCCTTCCCTCTTTGCTACCCTGGCTTCCCTCTCCCACTCTCTGTTTCTCTCCAACTTCTTTCTCTCATATATTTTCCTATATTCTCTCTTCTTCTTTTTATACTCCTCTTGATTCTCCTTTTCTATTTCCTGAATTTCCTTAACTCCTCTGTAACTCCCTTCTTCCCTTCTTTACATTCATCATCCCACCACGCCCTCCCTTCCTTTCCCTTCTGCTCTTCTTCCCCTTCACCTAATACGCTTCTTATCCTCTCTATCATACCTTTCATATCTTTATTAACCTCTCTATCCTCCTGTTTAATTCTACCTAACCTCTCTTTGAAGCCCTTTTTTCCCTTCTCATCCCATATGCTCCTTTTTCTCCTTCCCTCAACATTCTCCTTTCTCCCTTCCTCCTTTCTTTTCTCCCCCTTTCTTTTTCTTCCTCCTCTTTCCCTTCCTCCTTCCAACTCTACAATTAATGGGAAGTGATCCGAATCAACCCTATCCCCAATTTCCATTTTACCTATTTCCTCTCTTCCACTCCAGTCCGTTATGACATAATCAATCACTGACTCTCCTCTCGCTCCTGAGTATGCCCATTCTCCTTTCTCATTCCCTCTCACGTTTCCATTCACTATCATCCATCCCCACTCCCCTAAGCTCTCTACTAACCTTCTTCCCTCTTTGTTTATTATCTTATCTCTCGACTTCCTACCTCCCTCTTCTTCCTCGTCTCTCTCCACTCCTCCTCCTTCTTCTCCTGTCCTCGCATTAAAATCACCTCCTACTATCGTCTTTATACCATCCTCCTTCTCCCCCATCCATTTCTCTAGCTTTCCCAATTTCCTTTCTAAATCCTTCCTTACGTAAACTCCTATTATCCTCCACATATTCTCCCCTAACCTTACCTTCCTACATATTAATCCCTTCTCTTCTTCCTCCAGCTCTTTTACCTCCATTTCCAACCCCTTTCTTATTCCCATTTTTATACCACCTTTAGCTCTCCCTTTCTTATTCTCCTTCATCGCGTACTGTATTTCCCATTCCCACCCCTTTGGTAGCCTTCTCTTAACTCTCTCTCAGCTCCTACTCTCTACCCACGTCTCCATCATAATTATTATATCCCATTCTACTAGTCCTTTCCAGAATTCTTCATCCTTATTTCCTAGTCCCGCCACATTCCAAAAAACTACTTTCCATCCTCCCCCTATCCCCTTTCCTCTTCTCCTCACTCTGTCTCTTACATCCTATCTCTCTTCACCCCTACTATCCCTTCTCTCTTTTTTGCCATAACTCTCCTCCATCTCCCCCCTTACTCCTTCTCTATTGTCCTTCTTCCCCTCTCCCTCTCCTCTTTCTCTCTCTTCCCTTCTGCCTTTTTCTCTTTCTCCACCTTTCCTCCTTAGCTCAACCTCTCTAAACCTTCCCCCTTCCTCTTATACATTCCTTTCTTCTCTCCTCTCGTTCTCCCTTTCCCGTCCACTAACACTTCTCTCTTCTCATTTCACCACCACCATTCCCCCTTAATTCTGACTCTATCCCGTACCACCCACGCCCTCCTACCTTGCATTAGAGGTGTGCGAATCAAGTATTTGCAAGTCGAATCGAATCGAATCAAATCTTTGATAACATGTTTGAAATCAAATCGAATCTGAAATTTTCACGTCGAATCGAATCGAATCGAACCTCTTCGATTCGAATACGAATCGAATTCGAATCAAAATTTCCCGGATTTACATAACAAATTTTCCTGCTTTCCTTCTTTATTATGCGCTGATACAGGATTGGTCGCGCGGAAGATATAAATGAAGCAATCAAAATAGGCGATCAATTTGAAATTGAACCATTGATGATTCGAAATTCTCGAACTATTAGAATTCAAACCTTTTAGATTTGAAAACGAATCAAATCAAATCTGCGATTCGATTTGATTCGAACTATTTGCACACCTCTACCTTGCATCACCTCCTTCCTCACTATTTTTCTCAACTTCTACCTCACCCTTCTCTCCTCCGTCAAATCCTCTTCTACCCAAATCTTTTTACCCCTCAACTTCCCCTTCTTCTCCAACACCTCCTTTTTCTCATCTCCCAGCTTCACTGTTACCATATTCGCCCACTCTTTCTTCCCTGTCTTAATCTTCCTTAGCTCACATACTTTCACCTTCGCCCCTATCTTCCTTAACAACTGTTCCACATCTCCTTTTACCTCTTCTTTCACCGGTTTCACCCCCTTTATTACTACATTCCTCTTCCTCTTTTCCTTTTCCTTTATTTCTAATTTTTTCTCTACGTCTCTCATTCTTCCTTTCCATCCCCCCTCCTCTTTTTCCCTTACTCTCCCCCCTTTCCTCCTTTCACTTCTGCCTCTTCCTTCTCTTTCATTTTCCTCTCGATACTCTCAAGTCTACTTTTCGAATCCTCTCTCTCCTTCTCCCACTCCTCTTCTCTTCTCTTCATCATCTCTACTTGCATCTTTAACCCTTCCATCTCTATATCCTGCCTTCCTATTCTTTCATTCAGCTTACTAAATTCCTCCCATATCCCTCCCTTCTCCTTCACTTCCCCTTCCTCTACCCCTTTCTAAATTCTCTTCATAGGTTGAAATAACGACCTATCCTCTTTATCTTTTTCTTCCTCTACCTCTTCTCCCAGTTCCTCTCTCTTTCTTTTCAACATCTCTTCAAACAACCCTCCACAACTACCCGTTCTCTCTCTAGTCTGTCTCTCTCCCGTCTTCGCCTTTCCTTTCCCTCCGCCCTCCTTTTCTTTACCTTCCTCTCCTGCTTTCCCTAACATACTACTTCCCTGTCCGCCTTCCTTTCTATTACTGTTCTCTCTTCTCTCTACCACGCGCCACCTACCTCTACTCCCTGACATGTCGCCTCTATCCTACTCCCCGGTACGTCGCCTCTATCCTATTTTCCACCTCTATGACACAAGTACACTACCGCTCCTCTAACCTCTTTTCTCGCACAATCCTTTCTACCGTCTCCTTCACTCCACTTCTACTCCCTACGCTTCATTCCACTTCCCTCCCTTCCTCAGCTATCTCTCTCCCTCTACGCAAACTCCGCTCACACTCACTCTCACCCTTTCAACTCTCACACCTTTGCCTTTATCGCTCTATCACACACCGAAGCACACTCACTGCCACCGGAAACGGAAGTCTTAACACTCCTACTATTGAACCTCATATTAATAACCATATTTTGTATGTGTGGTAGTAGTACATCATATTTTCTGCAACGAAGTAAGAAGATTCTCTGTTGTCTTGCTTTGCAAATTCTCTTCATTTTGTTCATCCATAATTTCAGTAACGAAGTAGGTTTGTTTACAAATTGTCTCCGTATCATATGGAAGGATCCGTTCCTGTTTGAAAACACCATTATTTAAGTCGATGGTGTATAGAAATCCAAAGTTAACAAATAATTAGACCGCCTGTAATATTCAACAATATATTCAAGTTTGGTCGACAGCAATTGGCCAACAGTATATTTCAAATAAAAATTAAACTACAACGTTTCGACCCTAAAGATTGGGGTCCTTCTCAAGTACACTATAATAACAAAAATATTCGATAGTACATAATGATGGACAAAAAGATGTAAAAATTAAAATTTGGAAATTAACAGAGCATTATCTAATTTAAATAAAGAATTGTCACATTGCTAAGAAGAATATCAATTTGATATGTAAAATTTTCCATAAACGAGCATATAGGCTAAAATAAAATAATTTATATGTAAAGTTGATTAAATTAATTTCTAGTAAATGAAACAGTATATCAAACTATTGAATAAAAGGATAAAAACACTTACTTGTCTTTTATGTCAATATTAAAATTGTGAAGAACAAAAATGTATAAATAAAATACATAAAATAAAATTGTGGCTAATTAAATTGTAAATCGTGTAATCCATGGTATAAAAATGTTAGTGCTGAATGTCAAATATGTGCACATGTCGAGAGCCGAAAAGAGACTGATCAGATGAACAATTATATCAAACATTGAAAGATTACAAGGTTAAAATAATATCATATCATATAAATATGTATATAAGTATATGTATGTAAGTATATAATTTATATGTATATAAATATGTATATAATATCATATAAATATGTATATAAGTCACTTGTGTGTATTTTCAAACTGACGAAATCAATCTGTCATAAATTGAATTTAAATTTTCTATGTCTTTTTTTAGGTTGATTGTATTGTCATGTTTTTTAATGAAAAAAGTTTCAGCTATCTCTCTCTTTTTCTTGTGTTTTTCTTTATGAAGGATTTCGACTGATGACCAATCAAAATCATGTCCATAAGTCTGTCTATGTATGCTTACAACAGAATGATTGCTTTCATGTTTCTTGATATCATTTTTGTGTTCTTTAATACGTGTCACTAAATGTCTTTTTGTCTGTCCTATACAAAACTTACTTTTCAAAAAAGGTAAAAAAACGAGCGCTAAGTGTACGCGCAACGGGCAAAAAAAGTTTTACATTCTTTTTTTCTACTACAAAAGCAATGATATTAAGAGGCTTATGCCAAGTGAATATGATTGTAATATTTCATTTTCTTCATTATGTGTCTTTACATATATTATACTCATTATGTACCTGTTCGTCTTTTTCATGTTACATTGAGGGGTTTGTTAGGTGTATTTTCATTTTAACAGTAACAGGTATTACAAGTAACCCGTTATTCCCCAAACTTGTATCATATTTTAAACATACAAGAAAGAAATTTAGAAAAAAATAATATATATATTATCTCGAGCAATAGCTGTTGTACAACTACTGAATAATAAAAATTTAATTAAAATAACAAAAATTTTTATGTAAAAAAACTTGGCGCTGCTAGCTTCGAAAAGCTATTGTAATCTTAATGTAATATTTAAATTAAATTCTGTATTACTACTTATAAATTGTTTTCATAGTTTTCCTTATTCAGTTTAGCAGCGCCAAGTTTTTTTATATAAAATTTTTTTTTATTTTTGTCGTAACCCGAAGTTACATCTAGATATTTCTATCAGAAGTAGATTGAAATAAGCGCATAGCAACCAGCCGCGCTTAGCAACAACCACGCCACGCGTTTCGGAACTTTGCAAAAATGCAAATTTGCAGAAAGTCACAAATGCGCCCGGCCATTGACCGTGCGCATTTGACTAAGCGATCTGACGAACCAAGGACTCCGATTGAGAGGTCGGAGCCCCTGCTGAACTTAGCAGTTTTACCCTATATAACCGACCGCCCGATGACAAGAGCGGGGGCAATACCAATCACAAAGTCAGTCGGAGACCAAGTATCAAAATTTAATCGAAATACCGTCACGCGAGTGAATGAGTGACACGTGTAACTGAATTCAAATAAAACCAAAGCCTTGTTTTGTAAAAAGTGAGTTTATTGCCGAGTGATCTTATCCTCCGATCCGTACGCGTTGCTAGGGAACCATCCCT
>NJRP01002482.1:8092-20646 GCA_003063835.1 Aphaenogaster floridana
AAGATTTTATGTCATTGGAGGTTGGCAACACTGAGCATTTGTATTTTGTAGCGTCAAGTGGACCGCAGCCATTGACATGTACTAAGAACAATTGTGAACTATATCATGTTGAGATGGAATTGGCAAAGGAAATTATCGGTGGCCTGGCAAGCATCCAAAATAGCAACATTTTACCCGAAGAAACATTTCTACAATTATTAGATATTATAATGTTATATATTTTTAAGAACATTAACAATGGAAAAAGTAAATAGATTTTACTTAATTTATCTCAAAATATAAGAATATTTGAGACACAAATGTTTATAATTAATTATATCCTGTACAGCAGGTATTGCTACTGTATGTCCATCCAAATCAGATGTGATAAAGGCTGCTGCTGCCAATATATCTTGCCTCTTCATAGAGGCTGCTCGACATGATTACAATGAAGAAAGCTTAAAACATTTTCTACATAATGAACATATTAATGGACAAAGAATTGAAACTCTATGTAGCATATATATAAACAATAAACAAAATATCCAAACTCGGTTGGAGTTAACGGGAGATAACTTACCGCACATAGTGGATATGGATTGGCGTTTACACCATTGTGTTAAAGTAAGTTCCTTCAATAATGGCCACGTTCAGCAGACTCAACAGTTGAGCAACGTTACTAGATTTTCTATAATAAATGAAGATATAATATAGATAAATCTAGTAACGTTGCTCAACTGTTGAGCTGAACGCGGCCATGTTATATTGACTGTGTTACTTCATATAAAACATTATTCCAACAATATAAAAATTTCTAAATTAAATTACGTGATCTATATCTACACATATATATATATATATATAAAACAATTAAATATTGTATTCTTTTCAATGCAGATTAGCACTTGTCGTTCTACCAACGTACCAATTTATAACATACGAATGAGTACAAAAAAATGTAATCAAGTGAAACATGTAATATTTACATGTACTATACAACAGTTACAAGAGTTAGTGTACAAATTGAAGGATGTTGTAAGACACATTGAAAAAATGTCTAATATATAAGTGTCTAATGGGTGATTATAACGTGTGATTTAGAAATACATTCTTCAACTTTTCTTTGATAGTAGTTTGTATATATGAAGGATAATGTTCTATATATGAATAATACACACTTTTATATAGGTGCAGTCAATTATATTTTTGCATTATTAGTGAAGAGAATATCTTCTAATTCCATGTAGAATCATTATTTTATTACTTTTGTATGTTTATATACATGTATATGCATACACATGTATAAAAACTGATTAAAAATACAATGTATCTTCTATTCTGCAGCCCAGTATTTATCTAAAAATTTATTCTTGTTAGACGGAAAAATACATGTTATGATTATATCTTTTCAATTAAATATAGAATTATATTAGTTAATAATTATTTTTCTATTACTATGCAATATATATTTTTTTATAATCATAGTACACTATATACAAATAAAATTTAGCATTTCTAAGAAAAATTGATCTCCAACCATTAAAATTGTTTAGCGGAATTTTTCATTTTGTTCATGCTTTTCTCAATTTATGCTTGTGTGCTCTTTCATTGATACATACAACCATATAAACGGACAACAAAATGCATAAATATATTATTAAAAATGAAGAAATGTATATGGATTAGATAAATAGAGTTGAAAAAGAAAACAAGAGAAAGCTTGGAAAGCTCAAAAATAAAACGCAGAGAACAAATGGGGAGAGGCAGAAGAGGGAGGGAGTAGGAGAAGATAGAAAGAGAAAAATATGCTTTACGACTAATAATTTTGCTTTGTTAAAATATTTTTTCCATCTAGGATGAAGTAACGTAATGATCACAGTATTGAATTGCTAACCAATTTTTTTGTCGTAATTATATCGCATACATTTTATCATTTTTATTGTTCCATATTAATTATTCGATATATGATAGGATAAGGCCTCGGACATTTCACTACCATTAGCAGTCTTTGAATATTTTCAAAATTACCCTCGAAATTATATTATTTTCATTTCGATAGTGGATTGGTCTGAGACCAAGAAAATTAAAATTTAATCATATAAAGTGGAGTGTACTAATCGAATAATTATGTGTGAGTACTCTAACTGATGATATTTTATATAAGGTCTGTTCGGTTTCGCTGCACTTCTGAACTAGTGCAATAAGTTAGAATGAGACAAATATATTTTTTTTCATTAGGTCTGTTTTCTGTTCCTGAACTGCTGCACTAGTTCAGAGTTTATCTTTTTTACTCCACATTGGAAGGAAAAAGATAAACTCTGAACTAGTGCAGCAGTTCAGGAACAGAAAACAAACCCATTCTAACTTATTGCACTAGTTCAGAAGTGCAGCAAAACGAACAGACCACTAGTTATATAACTTTAATAATAAGGATAATCATTTTAAAGGGGAGTGAATTTCATTTCGATTTTTTAAAAATTTCCAATTTTTCACAAATTACTAATGGAGATACAGTGGAGGGCAAAAATGCTATCCGATTCAGATAATAAATAGAAGTACCGCTGCACTCTGAGCTTTTTTTCTTTACGAATCTTGCTGCGTTTTCTCTTCCAGTGATTGAGCAGTCTGTCGGCCACTAGAGAGAGAAACAAACTCGGTGCAAATGCAATTCAATTTCTACATCGGAACAAGATAGCATTTTGGCTCTCAATTATGATATTATGACAAGATGATATTTAAACTGAATTTTATTTTTACATATTTTAACTGATTACATTAAATGTAATAAAGCCAGCGGCACACGGTGCTTCTTTTCCTGCTGGATTGCTTGCAATCTAGTAAATTACTAGAAATCCTGCGTGCTGAGTGGTGCAATAATAGTAATTTACTAGATCGCAAGCAATCCAGCAGGAAAAAACGCTCCGTGTGCCGCTGGCTTTATACAAAAGTATATTATCTCAAAAAGTATTAATCAGAAATATGTAAGTAAAAATATTAAAATTGGAAATAAAATTTATATAACATGTGCGTGGAAAGTGCCCATTCCGCGCGTTTCTTTTCAAGAAACGCGCGTAATGGGCCACTTTCCACGCACGTGTAATATAAAATAGTGTGTGTAACACGTGCGAGTTGACAATTGTAAACTCGTGCGGGTGATCGCATTTGCTTCTCCGCGCTCGTGTCCAATTGTCAACTTCCCGCACTTGTTACACAAATAACTATTTTTCTCACAAACATTATTGCATCATACAATACAATCCCATACAATTTCTTTTAATATAAATAAAGGGTTTTTCAAAAATATTCAACGCTGCCGGACTATATAAATTTTTTTTCATCAATCTTATACGATATAAAAATGTATAATTTAAATTTAGGTAACATTATTATTAATTTAATTAGTTCAACTATACTTAATACTTGTTTTATACACATATCTATGTGCTCATTGTATGGGTACTCTCTTCTACTATGAATAACTATGTGTTCACACATTCCATAAACATGTTTTTCCATAATTACATTATTTATCGAAAAAAGTGATTGAGACACTCTTAGTTACTTAATGCTAAGGAATAACTTGAATCCATTTAATATGCACAAAATGCATATTATATATTATATTAAGACGTTATAATGCGTTATACATTATGCTATTAACAAATTAACAGCAAGCGTATGCACTAAGAGACAAATCATATATATATAGTCGATTTAAATATATAACTTTAATGATAAACCTGTTTTCCAAGTGCTTAGTGCACAACTTGTATCCATATCTGTGAAAAATATATGCCTCGTTATATTGCAATATATAATATATGTGTAACGAAGTAAGAAAAATGACATAGAGATTGTCCCACTTGAAACATATTACTTTTTTCTCATCACTTGAAACGTTACTTTTTTTTCATACGTTTATGTGAAAATAATTTCATATATATTTCAATAAAATATCATTTAACAATGTAATCATCGTGCGATATTTAATGAGAAGTATTACAGAATTGTTAGAGATTGTAATGACAAAGGGTCAAATAACGAAGAATCACAAATGCTTATTGGACAGAAATCGGTTTGGAATTCATCTGAAATAAAAACTATATAACCGAAAGAAGAGACATACAAAATAAAAGTGGGATATATATCGTGTAATACACATCTGTACATGTATGCAAGTATAACAACGGAGGATTAACACATCATTAACGTCATTAACGTTAATATCAATGTTAGATATGCGTATGAAAATTCAGACGGCCTCACAATTATATCATCAACGTACACTTAGAAAATAATATATTCAACATAGTGTCATAATAACTCATTTTATAATAGAAAATAATTAGATCTTTCGCGATTGCTATTTACAGAAATATACAGATTCCTAACACGTCATGAAACATCTTCAACAATGACCACAAGTGCTTGTTGCTCTTTATACGATGCACATATTGTAAGTAAAAACTTACTATCCAACTTTATAACCAGCTTATCTTCTGACATTTTTCGCAAACTGCGCGCAGATGTCGTAAGCGCATTTTTATAAATATCCAAGTATATATACATGCGTATATCTGTACTTTAGAGATAAAGAATCGTATATCCATTATTATAAATTTAGAGAAAAAAAACAGGGTTTATATAAAGTTATAAATAGGGAAAGAGTATATTTTTTTTAGATATAAAATAAAAGTAGCAATTAAATTTTTTGAATATAATATTTATTAAGGCTCAGACACAATGAAAGGAATAAGGAACAAGGAATTAAACATAGGGAATTGGGATGTGGAAGGAAGAAGGAAAATATCTTCCTTCTTCCTTCTTCCACATCCCAATTCTCTATGTTTAATTCCTTGTTCCTTATTCCTCTCATTGTGTCTGAGCCCTTAAAGCGATGAAATTGACATGTTTTTTTGTTTTGTTTTTTACCTATATAAAAATTTTCAGTACAACTTTTACAAAGTTCTGTATTTTAGAAACTAGTCGTAATGGACATAACATCTTTTACTATATTAAAGTTTAAGCTCCTGGTATATTGAAAAAGTATTAACTCAATTTTGACAAAAAGTGGACATACGATCCTTTACCTCTGACGTACAGATATACTCAATCGTGCGGTTGGAAACGTTAGAATTACTGGCAGTAAATATCAGAACATGGGCCGTGTATAAACTTGTACAGGACTCGCTCTACATTTAAGCCACACTGTATCGAATTAAATGCAACTGATACGCGCGTAGCGAGACTTGCAATTCGCATCTAAAGACGATCAATCCATTTATCTCACGATCACGTCTCCGCTTTATTTTTTTGTACTTCAGATTTTTTACCCTGTATCTGCTCACCGCTCTTGCCGAGATCTTCGCTCTTGAGATTCTCCGCTGGCGAGTCATTGATATTGGCTTGAGTGTTGCTCTTCGGAATACCATTCCGTTCCTTGGGAGAGGACCGTTCCACGTGGCCGTCTCGTTCGGTCGTCTCTGCTATCGTCGCCAACCCGTCACTACTGTTATCCTCCTTGGATTTTTTACTCACCAATTGTTCCATTGTAACGTCGCCGTTGATCTTGGCCGCTTGGCTTTTCTCCTTCCTGTCGTGCAGGCTCGCGGCGTTGTCGACAGCAATCTCGCTACATTTCGTCTCTATAAGCTTTGCCTTGGAACCGTCTTCCTTACCCTGTTTTCGCTCATCGGCGCTGTTTGGTGCGCTCGTTTTCTCGGGTATCTTCGCGCTCGCCGTAATCGCCGCCAAGCTGAGTGACATCGAGGAGGAGTTCGGTTTGGCGTCGCCAACTTCCTCGTTCGTGTCCGACGCCGTGGCCGACGTCTTGACGACGTTGGAAGTCGGACTGGGCGACAAACCGCCGGTCTTGGACAGATTGAACGCGTTGAGTTCTCGTTGCAACGACACAGACACTGGTACTGGTACCGGTACTGGCGCCGACACTGGTACGGCCACGCTCTTGGAGAGAAGCAGCGCGACGCTGTCCACTGTCGACGTGATTGGTGGCTGCGATTCCGCTTTCCCAAGGTTGAACGACGTGGACGAGATCGAGATCGAACTTGGCGACGAGGCCTTGGGCGACTTCGGTGAGGATGCGTGCGTGCTGGGTGGTATTCTCTGCACCGTAGGTGGCTGACCAACCACCGGCGCGTAACCCGTAGTCTGCGGTATGTAGCTCGATCGCTGATACAGCTTGTTAATCGAGGGCGGTAGACTGCTGTGGAAGGCACTGGGAGGCGGTATGCCAATGGGTGATCGTATCAGAGGATTCGGGAATCGGCTGGCATCTGGGAACGGTGGCGGAAAGTGCGAATATATGATCCGTGGATTCGTGTTGGGCGTGGGAGACGGTATGAACGGGTTGGTCGATAGCATATTTACCGGTGAGTTCCTCGGCGATATGGGGGAGCCGGTGTTGCGACATATGTCGCGCGAGAAGTGCGATGGGGTGTTCTGATAGCTTCGAGCGTTCGGCGAGTAAGGTGGCGGCGAAACGATCGGCGAATTGATCGTAGAAACGATGGGCGACAACGTCTTCGGATCGATTTTCATCATGCTGAGAGTGGCATTCTTTGCATTGGTCGTCGACTGCTCCTTCTCCTTCGTATCGTTCGTCACGCCGTACATAGGTTTCACGCCTGACGCGGGATTACCCAGGTACCGTGGCATATTTCGCATCTTGAAGATCTTGGCTGGTTTGGATGGAATCTGCTTACTCATACCCTCGGACATGGAGGTCTGAGTTTGATTCTGCATCTCCTTGGCCTGATTTTTCGCCGCTACGTAATTATTTTTTGACAATGTTGGATTCCAGGACTTGGGTGGATCGCGCAGAGTCTTGTATCCAATCGATTGGCTCTGCTTCTTGAGGGACGCCAATCTTGACGCTGGTGGTGCCGATGACACCGATACCGCCAACACGCTGGCGGATGTCGACGTGGATAAGGTAGATTTGGCGTTTTTATTCTCCATCGCCGTATTGCTGCTTGGAGTATACACTGGTATATTCGGGATATTCGGTATATGCTTAATCGTCGTGTCTGAATTAGGTAACAACGGCGAAGAGTTTTTCTTCGCGCTTATTCTAAGCAGATCCGGCACATCCGATTTACCGTGCGCATCCACCCTGTTTTTCTCCTTGGAATTCTCTCCGATTTTTGCGCAGATATCGTTGATTTTGGAGCCGGTCGTGTTGGAGCCGATCTTTGCGCAAATTTCATTCAGGTTCGTACCCTTTGCAGTCACATCCTGCTTGCGCATGGACATTTGTTTCATCAGAGATATAGGGATCGCGTCCGGACACGGTGGTATCGGACACGCACCGGTCGACATTGGTTTTGACATTGCTGTTGTTGTGATCGTTGCTGTCGATGCAGGCGTTACAGTAGTTATATCCTGACTTACGTTACTGTAGTTGTTCTTCAGCGACGTAGGTATGGAATACACGCTTATGGATGACGTTTGCATGCCGAACTGAGGCATCGAGGACACTTGGTTGTTGGATGTTGAACAAACAATGGGTGACGTTCCTAACAGTTTCTGAGATATGCCGCTGGAATTTCTTAGTGCTGATTTCAGGACAGCCGAATTGGTTACTATATCGTGAAGCGTATAAGGAAATGTTGACGTTGTCGTGGATGTAGAAATGTTCGGTACAGTGGACACGATACTCTCATTCATCGTGGCTACATTGTTCTGTAATCTTTGATTGACCACACTGGCGACATGACCTGGGACAGATTCCGTCGATGTTTGTACAGGCGAGTTTCTCTGTTCCAGCAAATTCAAAGCTTGCTGCAAATCGATACTTATACTTTGATTATCCCTCTCGTCGACAGCTTTTTGTTTATCAGATCCAGACAAAGAATCCGAAATATTTTGAGATGCCACTGTGGATACAACCGGTTTTTGTGAAGGGGTTGTCGTCGAAACAGATACTTTACCCGTTACATTCCCACAATTTGTTCGCGCTTTCGCATCAATGAGCTTTGTACCTTCGGTCGATGATTTTACATCGGATTTTTTCGTACTTTGTTGAAGAATCGCTCGTTTTTCCTTAGGTGCTTTCTTGGAATAAGTGTTATTAACTTGACCCATTTTCGGTTGAAACTGCAATTTTACGCTCAACGCGTCAATTTTTGATCCGGCACTTTTTGCTTCATTCGAATCTTTTATGCATTCCTTCTGAGTGTCAGTCTGAAAATTTGCACTATTGTTGTTATTATTTATCGCAATCTTTTTTGCATGTGCATCCATCTTTTCCGCATCTTCAATAACGACGCTCTCCTCTGTAAATTGTGTCGCTGATTGACCAATACCTTTTTGCTCTTGCAAAACTGTCTCAGATTTGCTTTCGACATTAGCAATTTGATTGTGAACTTTTACTTCTTGTGTGTCTTGTTGCAATTTTGCAGAAGCGGTACAATTTCCTGTTTCATTTACCTGCCTTGTTGTGATCCCGTTGTGCTGATTAGTTAGCGATATACAATTCTTAGTTGATGAATTCTCGCTTGTAAACTTGATGTCATTCGTAACAAGAAATGCATTGCTTGAATCAGAAAATATTGGATTTTTCGTCATCTGCGCGTCAATAATCAAAGTAGGTTGCATTATTTCTACAGAAGATTTAGATATACCACAATTTTCTATCACTGAATCTGCTTTATTAATTTCTGCAATGGAGGTCATAGTCTCCTCCGAAGTTTTCTCATCTTGTAAATTCTCGATTCCTGTATCTCTTTTATGTACTGTATTCGATATATCGGTTATACTCATCACACCTGTTTCCGATATTTTTAATTGCACCTCTTTCCACTCGCGTTTCAATGACTTCTCATCCTTTAATTCTATGGAATCAATATCAGCATCCATTAATGATTTTTTATAGTTTGCATTATCTTCCGACAATTTTAGGCGTTTTGAAGATGTTTCAAATATTCTATAGCTTAAATGTAATGGTACTTTCTGAAATACAACAGGTATAATTACTGTAGACAAGTATGTAATCTCAATTAAATAATATTAAAGGAATTAAATACATACCCGCCTCCAATGATAGATATACATTACATCCATTAATGTATAACTACCGCATAACGGTTCCTCTTCGTACATTATATCGACCTTATTTGCATCACCGAGACCATATTTGGCTCTTATTAATTTTTGTAAATGGAATATTGTAACTGCTGCAGGACACCGAAAATATCGTCTTAAAAGGAATTTCCCAGCATTTGTCTCATTTACATCTTTTGTATGAGGATTAAAATATTCCAAAGATAAGCTGAGAGATTCATCCGCAGAATATATGTGTGATTCTATAGGTTCTCCACGAGCTTCTGGAGACATTGCTTGACTACATACTTCTGGATGTTTTGCATAAAATTCTCTCCGACATCGCATTTCGTCTGAAATAATATTTTTTTTATCATTACCATACCACATATAATATGAATAAGAATAAGAAAGTCGATTTTTTTATTGAAGAAAAAGCATACTTTGATAACATCCAGGTACCAATTTATAAACAATATCCTGTAACGTATGATCAGGACGTATATTTAATAATGGCCTACTTTTGTGAACCTGCACTTCACAAATCGGACAATACTTGTTATTTTCCAAATATTTAACAATGCAACTTCTGCAAACTGTAAAAAACATTGAAGATCTTACAATAATGTTATATATCCAGTTATCAGTTACTGTTTAAATACATGCAGCGTTATATAGGACATAGTAAAAAGATACTGTACATGAGTGTAAACATTCTATAATAGTAGTCGCATCGATAAAATATCCACCACATAATTTGCATGTCAACTGTTCGTTAAGTTTGGCCAAACATACTCGATATCCACCACTCTGCCCTGACATTCTACAATACAACATACAAAAACACATAAAATATATCACATCTTTATGTAAAATTTAATAAAATATTAGGTTAAATAACATAATTTGACCACCAATTAAATCAATGTAATACTATATGATATTCATCTATGATATATTTGCACACATAACTACTAATTTAATTATAATTAAAAGAATATAGAACTCTCAAAGTATTGATAATTCCAAACTGTAATAAATCATAAGCATACGAGACATAATTTTTCAAGAATCTACAGATAACTTTCATTTAACATGATATTTAGTTAGATTCTTATAAAATATTGCGTAGTAGAAACTGTGTCATATGAAATAACAAGTGAATCAATAGTTGGGAAGTCACAGAAAAGAACGAAAAATTAAATCTAATGTAATATATAATAGGGTTTTTTCTTTACTGCATAAAAGTATAGAAACACAGTGTTACAACAAAATGTTTGCATTTCTTCAACCATTAGACAGCAAATCCACTTTGCCATGTTATATAAGAATTTTTACAAACATCTAACCATATTAGAGTAAAATTAGAGTGTCATTGAAGTATCTTGTTATACGAGGGTACCCATATATACTTTCTAAGCAGTAATACAAAAGAATATATATAGGGTTTTCCAAAGAGCTACCGGATGTTTTTAAGTTTTGTTTGAAATGCGGCAACACCGTTCGATGTTTGTGTTGGATATCTGTATCTGTAGGTCATTACAAATTACAATTTTAGTCATGGAGCGATACATGACTAAAATTGTAAAACATGTTCATATCATTAAAACTTATTTCAGAAATTCATGTTCTGTAAAAAACACATTTCGCAAAATTCGTGATTTTTTCGGTCCGCATAATCGCCCAACAGAGAAAACAATTCGCAGTGTAGTGCATAAATTCAAAGAAACTGGATCTGCAAATGATGTACTGACGCCTGTGCGTGCTCGTTCCAAACTTTCATCTGAAAATATTGCCGCGATTCGTGAGTGTGGCTGAAAATCCAAGAATGTCAATTCCACCATCGCTCATGTCTAAAATTGTAATTTGTAATGACCTACAGATAATAGATATCCAACACAAGCATCGAACAGTGATCTCAAACAAAACCTAAAAACATCCGGTATCTTATTGGAGAACCCTATAAATCTATATATTCTATTGTATCGCAATTAATATATTCATTATCAAATTAGCAGGTGAATCAGTATAATTTTATTATGTGATAACATAACTCATACTTAATGTAACCAAACTAAGGGCTAGTAATAACAGCTGCTAAAATGCAAACAACATAACTGATTAGAGCAAATGTGTAAAAGGTATATAATTAATTAGATTGATAAGATTAACGAAAATACTTATGACACAATTTCTTTTTGAAGGGAACGATAATCGAATAACGGTTCAGAAAATTGAAAAACATTAATACATTAGCTGTAATATATGTATCAATCTAAGATGTTTTTGGTTTGAAGTGTTAAACAAAAATATGAACTTATTACTTAGCGTGACTTGATGCGTATATGCGGCAAATGCCTTGGACAGACTTACGTGACGAACGAAGCGAAAATCGTCCGTTTTATTTAGTAATCGTCATTTGGCCTCAAAAGTCAGGAAAGTTGGGTCAGATGTAACTTGTCACGGGTTACCATCACGGCACATCCTGAGAAACTGATTTTCACATTCTTCGAGTGACGATACTTTCCATAAACGTACGGAAGATTGGTAAAGCAGTAATAACGCACAATCTAATTCGCCTCAGTAGCTTGTATTCATCTTAAAATAGACTACTATGCTGGCGAAAATTGCGCGTACGACAGCAGAACAAAATGGCGGATAAACAATCATACGTGCGACACTCGGAAAAACATTGCGCAGCGCCCCGAATCAGACGAGTTTGACATCAAAACTTCCGATCTCGATAGAATGAGCGGCACAAAATGGCAGTGCGTAATTATTCACATATTAGTATAGTGAAGTTAACCAATCACGAAACTAATTTAGAGAAACCATATTGTCGCATCTGCATGTATGTATGGGCGACAGCACACAGGACGCGTTGACGCGTTATGGCTCTTGCAGACCAGCGCGATTTAGTCGCGCGCGACGCGCGACATCCAATGAGCGTACAGAGATGAGCGGAAGGGCGGTACGTTCATTGGATATCGCGCGTCGCGCGCGACTAAATCGCGCTGGTCTGCAAGAGCCATTAAGCCATCGCACATGAAATTGCATAAGCTGCATAAGCATAACATAAGATCGCTGGACCAATGAGCATCTTATGTAAATCAATATAGTGACTTTATGCTGGATGTTTATTGGTTTAGCGGTCTTAAGCGGGGAGCACACACTTCTCCATAACGCAAAACGCATAATGCATAAGGAAATCAGCCAATCAGAATCCTCGGAACGAGGAGTGGGGATAAAAATTAATAATTCTGATTGGATGATTTCTTTATGCATTATGTGTTATGCGTTATGGAGAAGTGTGTGCTCCCCGCTTTAGGCCCCGAATACACAAAATGCATAGCGTAGCATAAGCATAACATAAGACCGCTAAACCAATGATCATCCAGCATAAAGTCGCCATATTGATTTACATAAGATGTTCATTGGTCCAGCGGTTTTATGTTATGCTTATGCCACAGTATAACCAGTAGGGGCACTCAGCGAAAATATGCGTGGTCGCGCAG
>NJRP01002490.1:0-20602 GCA_003063835.1 Aphaenogaster floridana
CTTCTACCTCGGACTTGAGGCAGTTTATGCGCGCATTTTTATTCTAAAGGCAACTTCACAACGTAGCAATATAGCTGCTAATACAGCTAATGCGCGCATATGCGCGCATATGCGGGATAAGAAACGCCGTCTTGGACGCATATGCACGCATATGCGCTTTACGGAACGCAGCCAAGGATAAAATGATACCTGGGGACACCCGGGTAGGGAATCTGAACGCAGCCAATCATGATAAAAAATTCTGGGAAAAAATTCCCTGTATAGGAAATTTAAATTTCTACAGTTTGAGGCAGGGTTTAGCCGGATATAAAAACGAGTCATTGCGCGTCGCGTCCTCCATTTTCTTCGTCAACAGCGTCATGGTAAGTAGAACCGTGTAAGAAGTCTGCGAATCCAGCGGAATTTACAATTTCCTTCGGCATCGGCGTCGCAAAGTTATACAATCGTGCTCTTGAATATCTTCTTTGAACTTTTAAACAAATATTTACAGTTAATATCGACGGTATCGTTCGTGTTTTGCGACGGCAACGGTGAGACGATTTTGCACGCACATGGTTACTCTTGCGACGCCTCGCCATGATTTGTACCATTCACATGATGATTCCTATTAAAAAGTTTATGGTTTTTGTCTGAATAACCTTGACGAAATACTCTAGGGCGGTCTGATCTTCTTTTTGCCGAAAAATCTTGATCGCGTGTTTCCTCCACGTGTCTCATATATTCCCGCATCTTGCGTTACAGTCACACAGGAAGTTCAGTGCCCCTCGACATGGGTCGATGGGTTTCTACCCGAAGAAGAGATCCCAGAGACATCGCGGAAAGGTAAAGGCTTTCCCGAAAGATGATCCTAACAAGCCTGTACACTTAACGGCTTTTGTCGGCTATAAAGCTGGTATGACCCACGTGGTGAGAGAAGCTGATCGTCCTGGCTCGAGTGAGTAATTATTGCAGGAAAAAGTTTCACGTTCATTTCCACCAATGTAGATTAACTTTAATCTCGGTTTAACTTACTCTTTATCTTTTTCTAGTTTTAAGAATTAGGGAGAGATAAAGAGTAAGTTAAACCGAGATCAAAGTTAATCTACATTGGTGGAAATGGACATCATGTCCTAAATAAAAATATTAGAGACTCAACAGCAAAAATTGTTTAAGCATTTTTTATTAAATATTTTTTGTATTTTTTGTAAATGCTTTAATAAAAATGTATGTAAATTTTCGATGTGTTAACCTGGGTGTCGATCAATGCAAAAATGGGTTGATCCACCTGGGTTGCAGTACGAGAGCTGCCTTAAATGCAGTAAGTTTTCATACTGCCATGTCGAAAAACAACCCTGTGCACTGCTTACGCAGAATGCATGGAAGCAAGGTATATTCCATAAACTCTTTGGAGCCCATTGGGCGGTAACCACTGAGAAAAACCATGCCTAGTACAGTCTTCCCAAAATAAGCATATTTTTTTGGTTTATTTTATACATATAAATATTAATTTTTTTATAGAGGTGAACAAGAAGGAGATTGTGGAGGCTGTTACTATCCTCGAGACGCCGCCGATGATCGTTGTTGGTCTTGTTGGCTACATTGAAACGCCGCATGGACTTAGAGCACTCGCTACTGTCTGGGCGGAACATTTGTCGGAGGATTGCCGCAGGCGTTTCTACAAGAACTGGTTAGTAGAAATCACCCACATCCATTAGATGTATTTAAGATGATCGAGATTAAATCATTATGCATGTATATTTTGGCATACATAAACTACGACGTGTTAACTTAGACGTCGATCAATGTGGAAACGCGTTGATCCGTCTGGGTTGCAGTATGAGAGCTGCTTTTAATGCAGTAAGTTCTCTAGACTGCCATGTCGAAGAGAAACACTGTGCTCTGCTTGCGCAGACTGCATGGAAACAAGGTATATTCCATAAACTTTTTGGAGCCCATTGGGCAGTGACCATTGAGACAAACCATGCCTGGTACAGTTCTCTTAAAAAAGAAAATTATGCTATTATTTCACATACACAGTACTAAAATTATCGTATTAGCTCTCCGCTCACTCGATGAGAGTAATCATTTGGATATGGCCATTTTAATGCTTGGTTTCAACATGGCTGGTCCAAAAAATGTGCCTAGTCTCCGCTCGTTACGATGAGACTGGCACGTTACAGAGATATTTTCTGACAGGTATAAGAGCAAGAAGAAGGCATTCACGAAAGCGTCGAAGAAATGGCAGGATGACCTCGGCCGCAAGTCCATCGAGGCGGATCTTAAAAAGATTAAGAAGTATTGCAGCGTCGTTCGTATCATCGCTCATACTCAGGTAATAGGACAATTATAATGATACTAAAGTATTAGACATACTCGTGATGATGATCGAAAAAGTAATTTAATTTTCTCGTCTCCTAGATGAAACTGCTGAGACAGCGTCAGAAGAAAGCCCACATCATGGAGATTCAGTTGAACGGCGGCACTATTGAAGACAAGGTGCAATGGGCGCGCGAACATCTGGAGAAACCTGTCCCCATTAGTAGCGTATTCGCTGCCGATGAGATGATCGATGTGA
Source organism: Aphaenogaster floridana (assembly GCA_003063835.1). NCBI lineage: Eukaryota > Metazoa > Arthropoda > Insecta > Hymenoptera > Formicidae > Aphaenogaster > Aphaenogaster floridana. The sequence goes on from NJRP01002490.1 coordinate 2,555, forward strand.
TTGGAGTTACCAAGGGAAAAGGCTACAAAGGTATATTCCTACTACGTGTGTATGTGTTTGTGTGTGCTGTTTGCCCCCCCACTGTCCCCGGAACTGCCGCTCTTTGGCACCCCCCCGCTCTGCCCCAACACACACCCTGAGAAGCATGCTTTCAAGAAAGTATTTAGGACTGTATGATGAAAAAAGCATGAGTGCACTTATCTGATTATCTTGAGGATAATACCATGCTGCCTTCCTACTGAAGTCCTTGACCGAAGAATAATAATATAACTAACTGTGAATCGAATCTGACTCCCTTGTCCGTCAAGCGTGCGTGATTCTTAAAAAATTGACATTTTTTCCGCTTCCTGCAGGTGTTACATCCAGGTGGCATACGAAGAAATTGCCGCGCAAGACCCACAAGGGTCTGAGGAAGGTTGCCTGTATCGGCGCGTGGCATCCCAGCCGCGTGTCCTTCACCGTCGCGCGCGCTGGTCAGAAAGGATACCACCATCGTACCGAGATGAACAAGAAGATATACAGGATCGGACAGGGTATCCACACCAAGGACGGCAAGGTAATTATTGCTTTAGGTCCGTGAGCTATCGACGCCTCTTTCCCTATGTCGATCTTTGGAACACGAAAAAAGATTGATTCTTAACTTTTAAAGAGGCGAGATGAATGTTACTTGCTCATAGTACCTAATGCATAACTCACATTAGTGCTTTAGGCCTCCAAGACAAGTTACAAAGTTATATTTCGTGAACTCTTCATCTAAATTATACATCAATTAAGGATCGATATTTATTGCAATGTCTTTGCATTTGTAGATTGTGAAGAATAATGCTTCGACGGAATACGATCTTACCGACAAGAGCATCACGCCTATGGGTGGCTTCCCGCATTACGGTGAAGTTAACAACGACTTCATCATGATCAAGGGATGCTGCATGGGTCCGAAGAAGCGCGTGATCACGCTCAGGAAGGCAAGGACCGACACTATTAACAGACAACATGATACATTGTTCTATGTTTTAATGATGGATTTCTAGAGCCCATATATTTGATCACGATGATATTTCTATGATAGGACTGATTAAATATTTGATATTATATTAATATCATGATATTTACAAGCGAAGTTACGTAACGTGGAAACGTATTTTGCAGTCCCTGTTGGTGCACACCAAGAGATCGGCGTTGGAGAAGATCAACCTTAAGTTCATCGACACCAGCTCCAAATTTGGACACGGTCGCTTCCAGACCGCCGTTGACAAGGCCTCCTTCATGGGACAACTCAAGAAGGACCGTCTACGCGAGGAAGAAGCGCGAACCGTCGGTGTCCCGACCGCTCCGGCAGCGCAGTAAAACCATGGTCTACTGTGCACGATTTACGAGAAAAAAAATAGATTTTTAAAAAATCTTCTAGATACTGGTCTTATTTATTTCCTCGCATATTTATCCTGTATATATCGTTACATGTATATATATATCGTTTGAAGGGACTGATTTCAAGAATTGATTGACAAATCAATCTTCATCTTTTCAATCTTGTTTTATAGTTTGCTTATATTATCCTTGAATTGTTATTGTAAAAGTATTACTCCTAGTTTTAAGAAAAGAAAATCTTTCTCAAATGTATATTTATATAAAAATATTTGTGTTATTCATATTTTGATCTGATTTCCCTTTTAACAATTTTTATTAACAATAAGTAAATTAGACCGAATAAATGAACAACACAATATATAGAAATATGGGATCTGACACAATTTAAAAAAAATGCTAAGAATTAGCGCGAGACCTTAAAAAACTTATGAAGAACTTTTATTAATGTAAATTTTTTAATTTTTAATATATTTTATACATGTAATTTGTATATATAATTATTAATATTTAATTATGTAAATGTGATAAATTTTTTAAGTCTATCTAACTGGCAAGAGATGGTATTCTATTAATTACCACGTATCAACCATGCGGATTTTAATAAATGCTAAAGCATCTGTTAGATTCTCCCAACACCCTCCCATCACGAAAACTGTTAGAAAATTTATTGCGAAAAATATTACCTCAGCCAGGATTTGAACCTGGACCTCCCTGTACTCCGTTTCGGGCGTCGTAGCCAGTTCGACCACCGAGGCATGTGATAATATTTATCGCAATAACCGATGTTAAGAAGAACGTATACGTTTCGTGTGACATCGTTGTCTGGTCTGGTGTGTAATAAACTTTAAATTTAATTTTTATAAATCGCCAGTAGTAATAAACAAATGTGATAAATTTTTTAATTATATAATTATGTATATATATTATTTTATATTATTTTTGGATTTTGAAAATTGATATTTATTTTTCTTTTCTAACTTTTTAAATTAATATTATCTTTTTGCTTATAGATATTTAGATTTTATGATTCGGTAGCAACAAAATGGCCTAGCCAATCGGGCTCTTTATCTCTCCTTTTCTGTTGTGTGGATTCGTTTCCTTCACAACCTCTCAGTTATTAGTGACGTCCATGCAGTGACCAGCGACGTCAGACGTGATCGCACCTGCACATAAGAATAGTCACGCGAGAGAAATTTGTTGCTGTCGATTTTTTCCATTCAGTCCAGAATGGCGGAAAAGGAAAACGTTCTATACAAATTCATTAATTCTCTATTTTACGTACTGGACGCACCGGTCACCTACGTCCGAGGTATTATCTAATCGTCTGTCTTGGTTATGTTATTCCTCGTGAACCTGAGCAAGCGCCTTTTTCCGTTGCAGAGAAATTCGTGGTGCCGAACCAAAAGAAATATCCGTGGTATCATCAGCAATACCGTCGCGTGCCGACAATCGACGAGTGTTACACGGACGACGTGGTCTGTTATACCGAGGCAAATTGTCAATTCTTACGCGATAAGTAAATTAAAGTTTTATAAAATAATTTAGAAGTAGAAAGCGAAGGGTAGCATCCCCGGTCCCGGCGATATTCTCGGGATAAGCGCGTCGTTACAACCGATCGACTCCTCTCCTTTCAACGCTTTTGTTTCCTTTTCAGATCGGTGGAAGATGAGATTCTGATGATTCTGAGGAGTCGGTATGAACAGTGCGCCTTCTATCACGGAGAGGACCAGCATTTGTGCGATCATTTGAATAAAGCTTATGATGACGCGGCCGTCGCTTGGTTCATAAAATGTTAGTACGCATTTGTGATGGGAGTTGCGGTATGGAGAGAAATGATAAGGCTGATTGTGAGTCTACAATAGATGTAGTAAGCCTTTAGCCATCTGCTAGGCGATTCAATAACTCGATATCCTGTCGTTATGATAGCGACAGCCAATGGCAAGGACAATCCAAGAGAAAGGGGCAACTCTCATAGACTAACGAGTTACTGAATTGCACCCCTGGGGGCCTATTCCGTATCTCTTAAAGGAGTGAAAATGCAAAAAGTGAGCGAATTTACTAGGTTTTTATCAATGAAATTGCTCAAAACGTAGTGAATTCGCTCACTTTTCGCATTTTCACTCCTTTAAGAGATACGGAATAGGCCCCTAGCTTTAAGGGCCACTTCAACCAACTCCGATTAACTTAATCGATCGATTATTCCATTAGAACTGACCAATCGCATTTGTCGTTAAGCAGATTGACCAATCACGGTTGGCACTTAATCGGTCGATTAAGTTAATCGGAGTTGGTTGATGTGGCCCTAAGCTAAGTAATTTCCGACAGAAAATGTTTCCTACGTTGCTTTAAGTCCTAAACTTTACAGTTGGAATTCGGCCAACTCTTAAAGCTCAGGAATTACGATTTAAGGTAGCTAAAGCGGTGTCTAAAATGAGATTTTAAGTCGTAAGACTTAGATTTTAGTCTTGCGGCTTAAAATCTCATTGTAGACACCGCTTTAGCTACCTTAAATCGTAATTCCTGAGCTTTAAGAGTTGGACAAAACTTTTTATCAGAAATTACTTAGCTTAGAGTAGAAGGCTAAAGGCTTACTATGGCTGCGTTCCGTTTCACGCATATGCGCGCATTTTTTACAGATTACGTGACATGAACTATAGATAAATGCGCGCATATGCGTGAAACGGAACGCAGCCTATACCTATTGTAGACTCAGCTTAACAGAAGTAATAAGAACGCATTTGAATTTCGAGCCTTTGCGGTCCAAATCGTTTCTCGCAAATGAGCGAAAATCAAGCGTTCCGTCTTCAATTTAATCTAATCAGTGAGCGTAGTATGAATCAAAAAATCTTTATTATCTGGAGGGAATTTATATGGAGAGAATATAGTTTGCCGATTATAATCGCACAGATTTAAATGCTCAGAAACAATGAGTGAGAGGCTATCGCAGAACTTTATATCAAATCCATGTTAATATAGGACTGCAAAAGTGATATCTATATTCGAATTTATTTTCTCAAATGTGCAGATGGTGAACTGGGAGTAGCTTTGAATGCAAAAAATGCATATATGAAGCAGAAACATCGTATGATTTGGGAGCGCCGTCACGGGCCAGTAGGTACCGGCATGAAAGAACAAGCGACCAAGGCGTAGCAATTTGCACAGGCATCGTAGATTTTAATGGCAAACGCATTCGTATATTATGGGTCTGAATTGCAGGTTTGCTTAACGTGTACAGATATGTTGATTTAAAAACGGCGGGATAATAAAAATAATTTATCAGAATTTTAATCTCTCATCTCACTCGCAATCTCTGCAACAATCCCTATCTTATAACAATATAAACGCGTGCGCACATTGACAGCAAATTTCTGAATATTGCATGAATCAATTTTTCCTTTTATTCTTTCATTGTACAATATATAAAAAGATTATACCTATTGTACATGTATATCAAATTAATTTATGAAATACTCATTTAGACACGATTCCATCGATGATTTATACATTACAATTTCTTTTGTTTGTTATTACGATAAAATCATCCTATATATATATGAATTCTCATTTACAGTTTTCCTCTATTTTGACATTTATGTTTTAATCAGATTACTCATCCATCATTTTGAATGCCAAAGCAAATTGAGTACGCATAAAACTTATTAGGCATTTAGAACATAAGACAACCTCGCATGGTGTATCTTACGTGGTGGCATATATTACACGAAGGTAAAATACCTCTGATTGAATGAATTAAAAGTTCTCTCCCACAGGACATGAACGCACGGAATTTTTTTTTCATGCCGATATAAAATACAATAGGATTCATTATTATGCATAAATATACAACACGTAACGAAACTATTTCTTTTAATATAGGAATAAATTAACAAAATATTTTTAAAAAGTCACTACACGAATACTACACGATTTTTGCAATTATTTAATACCCGATGCCCGACTGTCATTTAACGTACCGCGAATTTTCCAGCGATCCAACGGAGATAGCGTGAGCATTACATATTTCTCTTTTTCAAATCCTTCAGTTTTCTTTAAAAATAACGCATTATGATAAATTGGCAAACTAGTATCGTATAAAACTTGGAATCCATTGTAGCTATAATCCTACAGTACAATCTAATCAACCTCTCTATGCTGCAAATTATTACACATCCATGTCATATTTACAATGAGCATGAAGTATGCAAGATTAAAAGTGAGATCATCACGCATTCATTCCATCCTGTACAATTCAAAGTTGCATTCTCATTATACATCTTATATTACGCACTTAATATATTAGCAGAACACTATAAAAAAAATTTCTGTGTCAGGCAGAGTCACAGAGTATATTTCCATTATCGCTTCTCAAACGAAAAAAAGAAAGATATTGCGCAATGGCTGCTACAGAGATATTCGGTGAAAACTTTTGTCTCGTCTTCTTTTGAATAAAATTACATGATTCTTGTCGCCATTTAGTAATTACAGGACGAATTTGTCTCAACGATCTTTGTTAAAATTTCATGTCTCGTCGCACCACTACATTATATCCTTCCGATTCTGCCATACAATAAGCACTAATCTCAAAACATCGAAGATCTTTCATCGATAAAATTATTTTCTTACGTCTTGTGAAAATCGCGTGGCAACTTATAAATGGCGTATATCATACTCCAATTTTACACATATATCATCACTGTATTCATGATCACACTCATTCACATGACACATTCGTAAAATTATACATTGAGCAGTAAAAAATGTATCAATGGTGAATGGAGAAGAATTCGTAAGACGATTAACAAGATGAATAACTGGAGGTGCATGGTAGACAAGAGAATTTCGTTTATCTTGTAATTGGCAACAATTATACGTAAATATCTTTTTTTCGGACACAATATAGTATGTTATATGAATGCAAGTCACATTGTCTTTAGCAATGTGAACGTAGGCAAATCGAAAGAAGCGCTTCAACAATAATTTATTTACAAAAGAAAAAACAGTTAATATACTAATGACTATGGAATCTAGTCTAATATTCTTTTAGTTTCGTTTAACGAATATAAAACAAAAAGGAATAGGTATAAAAATTATATTTTTCATGATATGTATTGTTAATTAGTCGAAACAATCAAGTAAAAATTGATTGTAAATTTGATACAAACTTAAATAAAGATTAAAATATCAAATGATTGTTAATAAAAGAAAATATTAGATGCGATATAAAAAGGTCTAAATGTAATTACATAATTCACAAATGTATATACCGGGCTACGCTTCTTGTGTGATTTACCGAAAAATTAATTATTGCCATTCCAAGCTCCCTTCTTGGTGTAGTATTTACTATCATCTCGCTTCTTTTTATACTCTATATCACAGTACGAAAAAATGCTACATGTTTCCTAATCATCAGCACGTGTCATTCGGTATAAACGTCGCTCACGCATTTCCTGTTATGATCCCGATTATATCAATCATATATCTCGATGTATATTTTCATACTTTTTGAAAATAATTCGTGCTATAATCGCTTCCCTCCGGTTTGCATATACATTTAATCTATACACAGATCTGTTGTAAATTTCGAGTATAAATAAAGTATGGTACCTACCATCCATGGAACAGTATATAGGTAATTTAATCCATTTTAGGTGGCAATCTACTGAAGTCCATTGAAGTCCGTAGTTTCTTGTTGTCTCCGTGAAGAAATCGATTTAACACAATCTGGTTTTGATCCTGAGCTTATCATTTTTTAATATCTCTCTTTGCATATTCTCTGCTTATGGCTCGATTGGCTGATTGAACTGGGCCGCCAAACGTCTCTTGCCTTTAACTAGCGAGATAAACATAGTTTCCTGATATTTTAAAGCGAATGAGTATACACGTATAATAGTACAAGATCATTTTATAGAATACTAAGTTAACACATAGAAGATGGTTTTTCTTTTTTTTTTAATATAATGTACCTACTCACAGAGTTTACTAGAAGTGCTGTGACTGTCGCTGCTCTCATCATCGTCAATAATATTATCTTCGCTTTCGGAACTTGCAAGATTGAGATGCGTTCTTGCGTTGGTGGCAGTCTTTTTTTTATTATCTGCCAATATCTTTTTCTTGGGTGTCAGCGATAGAGAAGGAAGCGGCAATTCCGACGGGTGTGGTGCAACGACAGACTTATGATAGTAAGGAGAGGTAGGCGGATACAAGGGATTAGCAGCAGCGGGCAATAGATTTTTGGTTGGCGACAGCAAATTCGATATACCGTCGCTAGACAAAATCTGATTCCAGCTTGGTAAAATCAACGGGGGAACCTGACAAGGAATATTCACCAACGGATTAACAAGATGGTGTAGAAAAGAAGATAAACAATTTTTTCATAAATAAACATATCCGATAGAAAAAGAAATGTACCTGTACGTTCGTGGAATGTTCATCTTGTGAATACGTAAATTTCGGGGACATCCAAAGCGACGATTTCCAGTGTCCTTTACACACGGCATCCTGCAAGAAAGCGATAATAGTAAATCAATGTTTCCAGTTAGGAATATCAAGTTAAATATTAATGTTCATATTTATTATTATAATATATATTATAATATGTATATTATTATAATAAATATAATATTATATGTATTATAATAATATGTATATTTTTTATTATAATAAATATTAATGCTAATTATTATTATATTAATGTTAATAACAATGTTAAAATAATACCTCAGACGGGGAGTCGGGCTTGGGTGGCGGTGGAGGGAAATTACGTTGCATTATCGGTGTACGTATCAAGCTGTTCAGGAAGCATTCACCGCCGCTTTCCGGGATCACCCAGTTAATCGAGCGTTCCTCTGAATTCTTCCAATGCTGGTCACGAGTCTCCGGCCATAGAGTTTTATCGTCCTTCGCTCTCCAAGAATTAACGTTTGTCAATTGATCGATCCATTTCTCGTGATCGTCCATTATGCCCAGAGCACTGGGAGCGTTCACGCGGTAGGAAGAATCGCTTTCAAATGAATCGTTACTGGAATCCGTATCGTGATAAGATGACATCGGCTTGTATACTGATGGTAAAAGAATACCAACGGCAGCTTAAAGAGCGAAAAACTCAAATTAGACATTGAGATACCCCGACAAATAAGAAAAGTTAGTCAATTATTTACTTACCAGCTAACTTTTTATTCAAATAGATAATCGCTTCTTTCTTTCGTGTCTCCTTTATCGTCACAGTGCAAGGCAAGGCTTGTAAAAGTGCAGTTATTGTTGGAAAACCATACTGTGCAGGTTTACAAGATGTGCCTATAATATTCAAGTATGACACATCAAACTGCGATAAATTTAATGTACCACCGTAATTCATCATTACGCGATAAAGTTCACAGGCAAAGCGATGCAATGGTGTCAACTCGATGAAATGTTCGCCATTTATCACTGTGAACTGTAAGATATATTATTTATATATATATATATATCTTTTTAAATGCGATAAACATCAAAAATAGTCTTGTTCAGAGCAGGATTTTAATCGGCCAGTTTTAACGACAATATCAACAATAATGGGTCGCTTCTCTTGCATGAAATTTATACATACCCGAACAACATTTGCCAGATCTTTTTTAAACTCGTCTAGATTACATTGCTTCATATAATACTGAGAGTACTGTTGTACGAATTCTCTGACAGGCATTCTATGTTGGGGTTGGTCCATTAACACACGCCGGCATTGGAGGGTCGTTTGCTGCAAATGTGATTTGTCTATTGTGATAATAGCGGGTCCTGTAGCCAAGTCTATGATCTATGACAGAAGAGAATTAATTAATAACTGGATAATTATTCAGATAATTAATATTATTAACTAAGATGCCAATCATTAGATCGATGATGCTGCATTACCTGAATAGTGTCTCCAAGCTTTCGCATAAGCTGCAACATCGAACTGCAACCGAACAATTCGGGACGTAACGCGTAACCGAATTGATGTAGGAACGTTTGCGCAATGCTCGAAATACTTAAGCCGCTTTTGGCGCGCATCACCAATTTCGATATTTGCTCGGAGAGGACCTTAAGACCCTCCCTCTCAGTCAAAGATATCTGTCTCTCGCCTCCGTTTACTTCCTCGATCTTGACAATGTCCGGAATCGCTTCGAACAATTCGATCAACTTTGTGAATCCGTAATCCGACACGCGGCATTGATGACCAAAGTGATGATGATAGGAAGGTACAAACTTGTTGAATAGCATTCTGCACTGCGGCGCGTGTTGCAGTAACTCGACCACCTGTTAAATTGCAAGGACTTATTTTAATTGTGCTGAAATTTCGTAGGTTTTCTCGATAACTCGCAAATTGCACACCTCCTTAGCAAATAATTTCGTTCGTTCAATTTCTTCGGCAGTCTGTTCGCGTTTGGGGATGGCTATCATCTTATCGCCGCCCTCCATAGGAGTAACGACGACTGTGTTCTCGGACACTTCACCGAGAATATCTTCGATATCGCATACACCGTAATCCACGATATCCCATGGTTTTGCTAAGAAAAAGATTTTACGTGTACCAATTACCTATCTTTTATTATAAATACGAGTAAATGAATATTACGAAATTGTTTGTACCTATTACTCGAGCATAAACGCTTGGGAATTCCGAAAGTGCCACTTGTTTGCTCGCTTTTGACTTCAGCACTCGCAGTAAATCCGAGGTGAATCTGCGCACTTGAGCACGATGCGATAGCGTAACCACACGCTTATTGCCCTCTCCCATTACCTGAAAGAATACGCGACGAATCGCAAATCGTTCTGACATTTTAACACTCATTCGCGGGATGTGCCGCTTAATTTACATACTTGAACAGTGTGTGTAAGCGCCTCCAGCAGATCTATTAGCTTAGTGAACCCGTAATCGGCGACTCTGCACTGTCGTCCGAAGTGATGGTGATACGCTGGTATAAATCGATTAAAGGGTAATTGGCAGTGCGAAGCGGTTTTCAGAAGATCGACCAGTTCGCGGCTAAAAAGGGCTAGCTGATTCACGAGCGGTGGACTCACGCACTTAGTTTCTGAAAGAAACAACGTGTTATGACTCGTAATAAATTTTTATCAATACACAGTTTACACACATTCTTACAATTAATTCTTATAAAATTATAGAATAATTACCATCGTGATTATTTTCAAGATCCTTCTTCCCTATCCAGACAATATACTTCACGCTGCCGATATCTTGTCTTAATTCGACACATGATAAGCATGATACCAAATGTTCTAAAGGTACACCATTCTCTATGATTTCTATCTGTTCTTTAAATTCAGCCTCGTAACAGTTCGGCAGACTAAAATTATTCAACAGATTGTAATGAGTATCATAAGTTAATACCACATTTCTTTTGCAGTATATACAAAGTTTTCCAGTTAGCAAAGTCTGTCGAGAATAGATTTTGCAAAGTGCCTGCTATAAATTTTGTCGATAGAGAGACTACAGATTGATACAGGATCTAATATATACAATGTTGCGCTACTAAAATGCTGACAGAAATATAGCAAAGTCTGTCCAACAAAATATGATAGCAAATTGATGGCAGAAATCAAACAGACCGACGTACCTGTTATACAATTTGACTCAGACTGGCGGCAGAAATACAGCAAAATCTGCGTTCGACAGATTCTGTTCGGTTTCTGCTGCAAATCTGCTGTTAGATTTTGTCAGCAAGTCCTGCCGGCAAAACACGAGCTTAATGCTGTTGCATTTTTCTGATTAAATCTGTTGCCAATCTGCTGCCATACTACCAACAGTTTGCTTACTGGCTAAATTTAATATAAATAATAAAAAAAACACCTTGGCAAAGGTAAAATGCCGTTATGTGACGCTAGTAATTGCTGCATACGAGACTCGAGAAGTTTCAAAGAGATCTTTACGTTAGGTAAGGATGCCATTTCTTGTTCGGCCCAGCCCTTGTCTGACAATGGTTTCGAGGTATGCATTGTGCAATACGGCAACTTGACTTGACCATCCTGCAAACATTATTCAATGTTTTTTATATCTATACAATTATGTGATCTTCTACCATGAAAGAGAGTGGTATATCACACAACTCAGGATAATTCGCTTTACAGTATGATCAAAGCTTCTCAACAGCAAGGGGAACTATAATATAGTTCTACCGTCACCAGAAAAGCTCAGACTCGGCTTCTTATTCATCATTTTGCAAATGCTATAAACAATACAGGTGTAACACGGAGTATATCGGAGTATATCGCGCACCTGTGTCGTATTACTAAAACACGGTGACGGCGTGTTTCTATGATCCGGATTGAGCGCGACCATTCTGCCGCTCGGATCTTCAGTGATTATGCATACATCTCTCATCTTGTAGAGTTCGGACACGCTTATAGAGATCATAAACCGGCTCTCGTACATCTCGCGGAATTTGAATAGCGGCAGTTTGTGTCCCGGGACTTCTTGCAAGAGCATTACGATTTGCGCTCGGATAAGTTGCAGATTTGGTCCACCGATATGAGCGTAAGATATCAAAATGCGCTTGTAGCCTATTTTACGACGATGTAATTGCGAGATCGCATATTGTGCGTCCGATAACGAGGGTACTTTGACACTAGCAGCGTAATTACCGTCCGATTGCATAAATACAGAAATATGACAGCTCTAAAATAGAAAAAACACGTATCTCTACAATACACTGTACATAAATTACAACGTTTCAATAAATAAATGGCCACGTACCGAGACGTGTTCCATGAACACAGACGAAAGAATTCGCTTCATGTCTTTCATATCGATGTTTTGATCTAAATTTGTTACTTGCAATTCGATGGGTATATTAGTGCCATTATTGACGCTAGATCCGACGCGATTATTTATAGGATTAAAAAATTTCTAGAGAAGGAAAGAGTAAGAGATAATAAATTAAGCAGACAGTATAAGAAAGAAACAGTATAAGAAAGTAAGAGTATATACTCCAGTATATTAAAATAAATTAATACCTCGTAATATATATATATATAATAAAAAATACCTCTACTTCTTCATTTTCTGCATCACTCAGATGTGACCGTGATGTTTGATTGTGTTGTCCTATCCCTTGTATCATATTATTTTCGTAAGGTGATGGTGTTTTATTGTTTCGTGTAGGAATCTGCTGCTGATTCTAAAAAAAGAGAGAGAAGAAATATCTATCTTCTTGTTTTTCTGAACATAACGTTGGATAAACAGGAATACAAAAATTGTGTTTGTACCTGACCGTGCCATGAGTTTTTTTCTCTAGTCGGTGCATCGTACAGCGGAGATGGGCTACGCCGTTTGAAAGAATTGGATTGCACTGTTTTAACAATATACAATATTAATCATCATATGCGATACAATCGAAGTAGCAGAATTGATTTCAAATTGTCACCATTATAACTAAGTGGAACAGCTAATGAATTATACGGCTGCCGTCCTCCAAGCCATTCGGAAGCATGAAGAAATGTACCGTGTGTACCTCTGATGCGCCTAAGACCTTCAGGAGTACGAGAAGTGGTAATAGCAACATTATTGTCCCGAACCTGCGAGACGTGAGCTCGTTTACCTAATATCTTCGACTTTTCTGCCTTAAATAAAATTAAAAATAATCGTTTAGTACATTATACAAGTTAATGTTATAGTAAACAATGAGTGGTAAGCTAATCATAGCAAATTGCAAACAAGGATGAGAATAAAGAAAACATCATAAAGATGATATCTAAATCAATTTAAATATTTATCGACACGAAACTAACTTTGTATTGTTCTTCCCATATATGGCCATATTGTTGAGGTCCTGCAATCGGCCACATCAAATTTGGTGACTGCACCCTAGTAAGATCATTGTACGTCCTATTAAAAGCTACGTCGCCACTATTCGGATACGATCTCCCAAAAAATATCGGAGGTTGTTGTATCACTCTGTAAAATAAAGACTAAAAATATTAAAATTGTTTCTATTACAATTTTATAGCAAATATAAAATTTAATATTTTATCTCAGATAAGATCAAAATAACTCATAGCCCGAATCAGCAAGGATAAAAATCTACTCGCGACTCGAGAGCTCTTTCTCGGATTATCCATCATTGAAAAGAAAAGATATCGTGTTAATCAGATAAACAAAGTTTAATAAATTTCACAAACTGACCCCGATGGTGGGCCATTGATGGGCGCACAGTGAGGATTGAAAGCAGAATAGGCACCCACTACAGACGACGAGGATTGATAATGCGGAAATTGGAGGGTTCTTGTCCCTAGTACAGAGGCACTCGCAGCATACATTTGCTTGGAGCTGCTTTGCTTAGAGTCGGTAATTTCCGATTCACTGACTGCCCTACTTCGAGTTATGATACTTCCTGAAAAAGTATTATCAATTACAACAAGCTTGGTAATCAAGTCTCGCGTCACTTTGCAGGATTTTACCAACAAACGTACCTAAATTTTTGGCGATTATATTTCCTTTTTCCTTCCCGAGATATCTTACAAATATTTTCGATCCAAAAACATATTCTCCTTCCATGCGTTTCTGAGCCCTATCAAAAATAAAAAAAAGAAGAAAAAATAAAATCACATTGTTATTGTATAGTCCGCTAACAAGTAATTCCACTTATGATGACCTTGTAGATCGTAAGAATGTACAAGTACCACGACATGGATCGATTACAACAATTAATAATTATTAGTCGTGCAAAATTTTATTCTAAGTGAGAATGAATGTATAAAATAAACTGTACTGCGTATATATATATATATATATATCTCAAGTAAACATTTCTTGATATTAAACGGCACAAACTTCTCTAACAATGGCGATATGACAGGCACTATGACTTACCACGAACAGAAGTAAAACCATCACTCAACATTGTGATATTAAACATTTAAATAGAAAAAAAACAATAAATATTAAATAAGATATATATTACTTTGTATAAAAATAATTTCACTATAATAAATCCTAATGTGTGCTAATAAATATAACAGTAAGTAAACTTATTATATGATGTTCTTTGATACCACTATGTTCGTTACATTGCTGTCTGTTATTTCAAATCTTCCCTATTTATGTTTTCATCCCTGCTTCTGTATGTAATAAAGGAGGCATACAAGATTGTTTTTCCTCCCTTTTTTATATATACACATACCGAACCAATGATAGAACAGAGAATGTGAAAGGCCGATTTGCACGATATATTGGCGGGTTATTTAAATAAGAGTTAATATACGGATAGGCTAATAAACGAACAAAAAAGGGAGCGTAAGTTTTAATATTAACTTTCCGATTACTGCCTAAAGTTTTCGGAGACTCTGATTCATCCTGAGAGACCTAATTGATTACCTTTCTAATTTAATAATAATCACAATTCAACTCAACTATTTTCCATTAACAAATATATAAAATACAAATAAAGGATATTTCATAAAATTAATTTAAGAATTGTTTTATATATCAGATGCAACTATTTCAATATATCTGCAGTAATCAGAATTAATAAAATATATACCTGTCTGCAGAACTGTGCGACGTAAAGCGTACAATGGCAGTATTTGACTGGACATCTACCACACGACCACCACAATTTTCAGATAATTGCTTAAGACGACGCTTAATGACATTAAAATCCATTTCATCGGGAAGGTTACTAATTAGAAGGTCATAGGATTCATTACCCTGAAAGTGTTAAATTATATTCATAGGTAAATATTAAGGATATATGTATACATGCAGAGGACAGATAATGTATATTCCAGTAAATATATTCTAATATATTATACATGTACCATAAAAGTAATTAATTTGTATTCTGAGACAATCACTAGTAATTTCCTGGAATCGCTGCATACGTTGGTGAACGTAATAAAAATTTGACATTTAAGTGCATTTCCTAGTGCTTTCATAAAATTGGAAGACTGTGTTTTTATAATCGCCAAATGTTTCACACTGAATTACCAAAGTATATCTTTACTTTATACATATTACTAAAAATGAATCTAAATCATACGTGAATTGGGACGTACAAAGTATGCTACACACATAGATACACATAAGACAAAGTATTCAGAAATAAAGAGTAAGAAGAAGTATACTATGTATACTCTAAACATTGTTTATTAAATAAATACATGTGAGAAGTGTAGCGTTTATTAATTTATATTAGCAGTTTTGTGAATAAAAGTTTCCTTGTCAATATTATAGTCGTCACATACCAGTCTTCATACCTTTGGTGGAGGTCTGGACGGCAGCGGCTCCGTGAGCTCCATAAAGTCATAATGTTCATTGGCGCATAATATTAACGCTTCTGAGGTATTCTTTTTATGTAGCAATATCACATAAATCTTTTTCCTATGACGTAGATCACTGAGATCAGCAGCAAAATTAATGTCGCCGGATATTAGAATTATGGCTGCTGGGCTGCCGTGAATGTCGGCGAACCTTCTAATAGTCTGTTTAAGCTTCTCGTCTGCAGCATTCTTACATGTAGCAGCTACGTGTATTAAATTAACCTAACAGATGTGGAATAAATGACTTAGTAATAAGTATTGTTGCAGAATTAGCGAGATTATGTTGCATGCTTGTTTTACCTGAGCGTCATTCAGTTCCTGTATGATTTGGCTATTCTCCTTCTGAACGTCACAAACCACAATAAATTCCGCCTCTCTATAGCCACTAAAAAATTTGTCTCTAATTAACTGTGTAACCGCTATGGCGGATCTACCTTTAGGAACCTGCAATACAATTGCACAATATTAAGTCTGTTCTTTTTAGCTGAACTTTTAGCATTGTTCATCTCTCTCTCTCCCCTCTTTTCTCTCACATTAGAGAAAAAAAGAAAAATTAAAAAATACTTTCCATCGCCAGTAAATAAATAACGTAATAGTTTAGTGTTTAAAAAAATGACCCAACTGACAATACTTTATTAAAAAGAGAAAAGACAAATGGTGCAAGTTCAGCTAAAAAGAACAGAGCTATAAGGGAATATTATTTTAATGGTTGGAGGATCTCTTTTCTTGAATAAAAGATATCAAACCGACCTGACAATTCTCAATGTCCCAAAATACGCCAATGGGTGGAAGATGATTTGGTGTACTCGGCATCTTAGTTGGGCTATCATGATGCAGAAGAGAGCAGTCATGTCTGCAATGGCCAAACAACAGAGAACTGGATGCCTTGGAGTCTACCTTAGAACCACTATTGTTTTCTACTTTACTGTCGCACAGCAAATTGTTGGGCAACGGAGACAAGAGCTTCTGTACAGACAATAATTGTATCAGCTTCTCATTAAGACCCTCGATCTCGTCGCTATCTTCCGTACAAGGTGTACGGCGATCAAGAGATTTCTCGCCAGCCATGTGTTTCACGGGTGATCTGGTAGAATTTCAATGTATGGGCTGAAATTAAATAAGAAGTCAAGATTACGGCAAAATTAACAAAATTATATATTATATAACATAAATTGACAAAATTATATACCGTTTAATTAAATAATATATATTACACATTGTAAGATTCCGTATACACATAAATAAACTTATATATGAATAACTACTGATCTTCACAAAAGATTCATAATTGCAGAGAGCAGAGAGGGGAAGAGAGGAATGCATCGCGAAAAGGATGCACGCGTTTTCTGACAGCATGAAAGCACGTTCTCGCGTCTCGGCGAATTTCCGTCCGCGTTTGAATCGCCACGCGCGTCGTCAAGTTTAATTTAGCAAAACGCAGCACGAGGGGACGTTTGGCGCGTTACCTGAGAAATTCAGCCATCCTTCCACCGTTGCATCCTATGCAGCATCGGGCAAAAACGCGGCAACCGGCACGACGAGATACCGAACAGATGAAACATCACCGGGGGAAATCATGGGCGAGCGCATAGCTCCGAAAATTTCATGCTCGGATCCGCCCGCCGGAATCGAACTTGAATCCGCAAAACGTGTGCTTCCTGCGTGATTTTTCTTCTATTTTACCTTCTTTCAATCTTCTCTCTTTGTCACTTTCGGTCTCTCTTCCCCTTTATCCGTCTTCCTGCAAAAACATGCTCAAAGCTACATTTACATTGCGCGATCGGTAAAGCCGGTTCTACAATGAGTCGTTAAGGACCATCTACAATGAGTCGTAGTCGTAATGCCCTTTCTAGACTGGAGGATAATGCTAAAACTCCATATATGCGGTGAGCTCCGGCAAACGCATGCGGTGACCAATCAGGAGCCAGGCGCAGGTCGGGGTCCGGCAAGCTGCGGCAAGCGCCTGGCTCCTGATTGGTCACCGCATGCGTTTGCCGGAGCTCACCGCATATATGGAGTTTTAGCATAATACCTCCTCTACAATGCGAGTCTCAGATAGTCTCAAGGTTTGTTCGCGTCACCTGCCCCAACATGCTCCTATACACTCCAATGCACTCCGATACGTTGATTCCGGTCATTCCGGTGACGCCAACCAATTAGAGTGCATTGGAGTGTGTAGGAGCATGTTGGGGCATGGCGACGCGAACAAACCTTCAGAGTCGTAAGTCGTAAAAAATTGACCAATCACAATCGAATGTGAGGAGAATAATTGACTGAGATTGGTCAATTTCTTACGACTTACGACTCTGAGACCATCTGAGACTCGCATTGTAGAGGAGGTATAAAGGGCCATCTACAATGAGTCGCAGTCGTAAGAGTCGTAAGAAATTG
>NJRP01002494.1:8993-20399 GCA_003063835.1 Aphaenogaster floridana
CAGTAAGATTTCAGAAATATTTCTACAATATTTTTTAAAATATTTAAAAAATATTACAGAAATATTGCTAAATATTTAAAAAAAGCGGACATAACAATATTGCTAAAATATTGCAGATATATTTATTGCAATATTTTAATCTTACGCAAATAATATTTCTGCAATATTTCAGTAATATTTCGTGCTGTAGGGGTAGGTAGAATAACAATTTATTGCACCCTTAGTCACCATGCGCTATCGCGCCTCACAATTAATTCGCACCTTTTTCAGGACGCACATACGCGCCCGCTCGCTATCGACGCTGGCAGAACTCTCCTTTTAACGCGCGACCACAATTGCAACTATCGCACCGCTCAATCGCTTACTTGTAACTCGCGACTTCTGACTACCGGATTCGCCCCGTACGCGGGATTTCTCGTAATTTCGCTCGACCCGCGCGTTTACGTCCGCACGGTGGTATGGTCGGCGAGAGACTCCTCGAGTCCATGCTCGAGTCCGCTCCTTTGCCACTCGTCGCCGGCTCGCTGCCCCTTCCTCGCTGCCGGTACAGCCACGCCCCCTTCTCGTTTCGCGCGGCCATTACGTGTCTCCTACGCTCCGCCCCGCGTGGGGTATCGCTCTCGCGTTTTACATTTTCATTCTCGCTAAGGAACATTCCAGATATTACACTCCTTTATCGTGAAATGCTCCCTTCGTGCCCTATGAGTCGCGCCTATCAACTTTTATCGGTTCGCCGGGTTGCCACTCGTTTATTACTCGCGAACTCTAGACATTGGGCAAACATGGTGACGCGGACCCCTCAGGCCACCTCGTTGGGCACTCCTCGTGATATCCCGACCGGAAGTTCCCGCGGCTACCCCGCGGTTCTAGAACTCTGGACCTGGTGCTGATCCGATGACGCGGACCCCTCAGGACGCCTCCTTGGGCACCCCTCGTGCGATCCCGACCGGAAATTCCCGCGGCCACCCCGCGGTTCGAGAACTCTGGACCTGGTGCAGGTCCGATGACGCGGACCCCTCAGGACGCCTCCTTGGGCACCCCTCGTGCGATCCCGACCGGAAATTCCCGCGGCTACCCCGCGGTTCGAGAACTCTGGACCTGGTACAGGTCCGATGACCTCAGGACACCTCTTTGGTCACCCCTCGTGCGGTCCCGACCGGAAATTCCCGCGGCTACTCCGCGGTTCACGAACTCTGGACCTGGTGCCGGTATGATGGCACGCACCTTATGTCACCCTTACTTCGGGTCCCCTGAGTCGGCTGGTCGAGACACGTCTCGCGGATGTCGCGCTGTTCGCGATTTATAGGCCTGGCACGCCTTTCGTTGCGATCGCTCGGTATTCCTCACGCGACGTCAAGACCCAGATGCCTCAGCTGTGCACTTCGCCGATAGTTAATCGGTATTTGATGCGCAGCATGGCCTTGATCCTTGTATCGATCGAATGGGAGTCGCGTCTAGCGTCCTTGATCGGTAACGAAATAGCCGAAAATGCCATAAAGGAAACGGAACTTTGTCCTTGCGCCATCGATTAATATCTCAAACAAAACTGACATGAAAATGGTAGCGCCGTAGCCTTATGGCAAAAGCAAGAAAAGACAAGAAATGAAAATACAGTGCCGCACATCTACAACGTGAAAAAGGAAACGAAACGGAATATGACGTTATAGATTTATATCGTAAGAAAGAAATAATGAAACGAAACGTAGCGCACTAAATTCGTAACGCAAACGCAAAATCAAAGATACCTTCTGTAGCCGTTGCGCCTCGTTGGCCGACGCTATTGTCAAAAACAAAGGAACAAAAGAAAAGAAAAGGAAGGTGAAACGGCGGAAAACGAAATAAGAGAAAACTATATAAAGAAAACAAAATAAATCGCCTTGTACGATACTTCCTGTCGTACGCTCGGTTCGGAATATGGGCGCGCGGTTCTTACTTGCTAACTTAATTCTAACTTACTACTAGCTGTACACGGTGGGTCGCCGCTGCTCCTGCGCTTTACGGCGCCTCCTGCTTCATAGCGGCCTTGGTTTCCAACCTCACGGCCTGGTTACCCGCTCGATCGAGGTGACCCTCGGCGCATTGTCCTTCCTCTGCGAAGGGCTGCTGGCGCCGGATCCGGTCGGCTGCATGCTCCCCGTCAGCCGCGATGTGGAGGTCACGTCCGCCTCGGGGCTCCCCTGTTCCGCAGCCGCCTGCCTCGAAGCCGCCCGCTTTTCGCGCTTTTCGCGGAGTTCCCCCTCGTATATTGAGTGGTTCCTCTCTCGCGCCACTTTCGCCGCCTTCCTCTCGTTTAGCCCCTCGACCGCGAACCACGTGCTGCACTCGCGTCTATACCGCACGCACACACGCCGCTCGCCTCCATGTCCTTCCGTCGGGCTGTCCTCCGCGCGCTCCAGTCCGTCGGTCTCCCCGTGCGTCGTCAGCGGGTCCTCGGCTGACCCAGCCCCCGTGCCGGGTTTCTCCTCCGCCTTGTCGTCTTCCGTAATCGGCGACCACATCGCCTCTACCTCGGCCGCCGGCTCGCACCTCGACACGGTGCTGCCGTATTGGTCGATCTCCTCCGGCCGGAACTTACTGCGCTCGTAGACGCCAGGATCGCGCTGGGCATAAAACCCCGGACAGGGCAGGTCTGTCTGTATGCCGACGCTGGTCGGCGCGTCCGTTTCCGTGCGCGTTTCCTCCGGGCGATGCGTGCCCGCCGTCACGTCTATCGCGTCATTTGCCACCTCGATAACTATCCGTATCGGGTCGCCTCCCGGCTCCCGGTGGTCTCGTATCGCCAAGTGTACGTTGGCGATCTCGACTCCGGTCGCCGGGTCATGCACCGCGATCTCGCGGTGGTGCGTAGTGTGGCGTCCCCGCACTATGGCCCTGGCCAATCGTTGATTAGCCGCCGCTTCCTCCCTGGCCGCTTCGAACTCCGCCGTTGCTTCCGTCGCTGCCACCGGCAAACGCGAGGCGTATTCTTCCGCCAGCCGTAGGAGTTGCTCGCTCCTTTCTTCCTCGCGTCGCTCGCGAACGTATTGTTCGATTCGGCGCGTCACCCTTTCGCGCCTTTCGCGCCGATCACTCGCGCGGTCGTCCATCCCGGTCGGCCGGCTTGCCATCGCGATATTGCTCACTTTCGCGCCGCTTTGATCGCTCATCAGATCGCTCGTATGAGGTATTCTCGCGCTCGTGTGTTTACTCGCGCACGTTCGTACGACTTCTGCCTGCGACGCCCGGCTCTCGGACACGTGCCCCTCGCGTGCCCGTGTTGTGCCTACGTCACGCGCCGCCCGCTCGCTTGGTCGCCGGTGCGTCTCGCGCCCGAATTCTGCAGTGCCGTACGTCACGGTTCTCGCGCCCCGCGCCAAACTACGGATCCACTTGCGGCGGAGCACTTTTCCGCCGTTATGTACCCGTGTCACGCGCACCTCCGCGGATCGGCGTTCCACCCCGAATAGATTTATTCTAGCTTTCCGCTGGTCGAAATTTCGCGCGTCGTCGTCACCGTTCTCGCGTTCGCGCACATCCAGCCTTGGTCTCTCCGTCACTTCCGCACTCTCGTTACTCCCCGTCATTCGCGGAATATCTCCATGGCTCGACGCGGGTTCTTCATACATTTCCTCGTCGTCGCTGATAATTATTTCTTCCTTAATTACCGCGGTCTCTAAATTTTTTGTTTTCTGTTTCAGGTCGCCGTTGGATACCTCCCCCGGTTCCGGACTGGATTCATCGCTGGAAGCTCCGTTCTCCACGTAACCTGTGGTAAGTAACCGCTCTGCTAGACTTATTTTCGACAACTGACTTTTCTCTCCTTGCAGATCACCGTTGGATATCGCCCCGTGCTCCATGTTGAACTCATCGTAGTCGACGGTCGTCTCGTCGCTCTCGATCTCCATGTGCATCGCGTTAATTACTCGCACATTCTCCTGAACCTCTTCCTCCTCGGACAAGCCCGTTACGTCTAACTCGCTTTCTTCGTCGCCGGACCGGCCCGTCGGTATCGGCTCCCCGTCATTCTCCTCCTCCTCGCTGTTCCGACCGTCGTTGTCTCCATCGTCGTCGTCGTCGTCGTCGTCCTCGTCGTCTTCTTCGTTCAGCCGAGCTCTTCTATTCGGCTTGAGCTGCCTAGCGTTAAATACTCCCATCGTCTGTCCGTCCAGGTCTTCGATCAGATAGGCGTTCGGTCGAACGATTCGCTGGATCCGATATGGCCCCTCGAATACCAGGTGTATTTTTCTGGTTAGCTTTCGGCTTGCGTCCGAACGTCGGTGCAATTTCACCCACACCTCCTGTCCTTCTCGGTAGTCCGCCGTGCCGTGTTTATCGGCCTGGATCTTCCGCTTCCTCGCCGCATCGGCAAGTCGTTCTCGCGCCGTCCGCACCTTGTCCTCCCACGGCTGCTCTTCCTCGTACAGGGGAATTAGCGCTAGGTCGATCGGCAGATGACCCGTCTCCCCGTCGTTCAACTCGCGCGGTGTAAACCCGTGTGACGCGTGAGTCGTGTCGTTTATCACCTCCTCCGCCCGATCGACGATTCTGTGCCACGCGCGCTGTCGCTGGCTCGCGTACGCGCGAATTATCCTACCTATCTCCCGCATTACGCGCTCTACCGGGTTCGACTGCGGGTTATATGGGGAGGTTCTCCTCACGCTGAACCCTTTCTCGCGCCCGTAATCGCGCCATCGATCGGTGAGGAATTGTCTCCCGTTATCCGTCAGGATCGTTCACGGAAGTCCAACCTCTGTAAAAAATTTTTCCTCTAACCTCGCTATAATTGTATCTAATCGTTGATTCGGCATGGGATATAATTTCACGTATTTTGAAAATTGATCCATTAGCACCAGGATATATTTGTATCCATGCTGCGTTACCGGTAACGGCCCGAAAATGTCGAGCAAAAGCGTTTCTCCCGGCGCCTCGGGCAAATCGTAATACTCCCGGCCTACCGTCGCTCGCGTATAATATTTCGTAGCCTGACATATCTCACACGATGCTACTACGTCGCGTGCCACTCGCGCAAAGTTTGGCCCGTAGAAATAACGCTGAAGGAAATCGTGCACTTTGTCGGTTCCGAAGTGGATAAGCAATTTGTGCGCTTTTTTGGTCAACTTCCAGACAATTTTCCGCGGCAACGCCACTCTATCGCCGTCTGGAGATTTTATCCGTAGAATCCCCTCGCGATCGTACACGTTCGTCGGGTCTAGAGTCCTAGATTATCAGAGAAGCGCGACCGGCTTATGTCAGTATCGCAATGAACTCTGAAAATATTAAAAATGGCGTCGATTACAGACGAACCATGAATACCGCCCTCACGAAGTAATGGAAAATTATGCTTGAAGGAATTGTATCAGTTCCTTAGAGGGAGTATTATCGTTATATGCAAATAAAATCTTCAAACTTACGCATAACACAGCTGTCCATATAGAATATTAACAACAATGTCGCCCATTGGTATTATAAATGGCTGCCGAGTCATTGTGTTTGCGATAGCCAATCAGGACTCGTAACACCGGTCGCGCTTCTCTTATAATATAGGACTGTAGTCGGGTCTTGCCGTGCCGCTTCCTGTAACGTCTCTTTCGCCGCTTGCGCTTCCTTTATGATGTCGACCCACGACGATGTGTCGCATCCTTCTCGCGCTTCACGTATCATCGCGATTCTCTTTTCTTCCTGCATCTTATCTCCGCCTATTCCCTTCCTGGACAGAGCATCGGCAACCGTATTCTCTTTTCCCGGCAGGTGAAGGATTTCGAGTTCAAATTCTTGCAGGAATGCGAACCACCTCGCGATTCTGCCGTTATTGTGCACGCACGTGCTTAGGAATTCCAGTGCCTGGTGATCGGTATGCACCCGGACGTGTCGCCCGATCAATAGCGTATGCCATTTGCGCAGCGCCCACACCAGCGCCAAACATTCCAACTCGGTTACCGTATAGTTTCGCTCTGCGCCCTTCAGACTGCGGCTCGCGTATCCCACCGTTTGCTTTTCCTCCGTGCCGAGCTGATACTGATATAGCCTTGCCCCGAGACCGGATCTCGCTGCGTCTACGTAGATTCCGAATCTCGCGTCTGGTCGAATCAGATATAATTCAGGCGCCTCCCGGAACGCCATTTTGATGTCGTTGAACGCCTCTTGGCGCTCGCTCGTCCATTCGAATTTCTGCCCCTTTCGTAGCAACTCCTCGAGCGGTCTCGTCATTCGCGCCAGATTCTTGATAAACCGGCGGTCCCAATTTATGAGGCCCAAGAATGATTGAACGAGTCGCTTGGTCGTGGGACGTTCGAAACTCGCGATCGCAACACGCGTCTCCTCGTTTATCTCCGCTTTAATCTCATTAAACGTGTGTCCGAGGAATTTAATCTCCTCCCGGAGAAATTCACATTTATCGCGATTCAGTTTGAATCCCGCATTTTCGAGCTTCGACAGGGTTTCGTCCAGGTGTACCAAATGCTCCTCGAGCGTGTTCGACGCAATCAGGAGATCGTCCAAGTACGTTAGTAGGAAATCCTGATCCCCGAGCGTATCGTTCATCGCTCTGGTGAATGACGCTCCTGCGGTCTTGAGACCGAATGGCATTCGTCGAAACACGTACGACTGTCCGTCGAACAGGAATCCCGTGTATTGCTGGGAATTCTGTTCGAGCGGAATTTGCCAGAACGCGTGACTTACATCGAGCGTCGTGAAATATCGCTTTTTGCCTATACGTCGGAATATCTCCTCAATTGTCGGCGGTTGGGCATGGTCGTTCGACATGTGTTTGTTAATTTCTCGAGCGTCGAGACACAATCGAATATCGCCATTCCTTTTGACCACCACCACCAACGGATTCACATATTGTGTGGCCTGTTTATTATTCCGCCGCGCTCCAAGTCCTTGATGTACGCCCTTACTCGTTCCTTGTGTATCTCGGAAATCGGATACGTTTTCCCCTTGTACGGGCGCGTGACGTTCATCTCTATACGATGCTCGTAATGGTTCACGCGTCCGATCTCGCCATCAAACAGTTCGGCGTGTTTGTCCAATATTTCTCGCAACTGAATCTCCGCCTCGTCACGCTTCATTATACTTACGCGTATCGCGGGATTCATCGATCGGCGAAACTTAACGTCAATCGTTTCGTCACATGCCAGCAACAATCGGTATCTCGCGAGGAAATCAATCCCGAGCACCTCGTATGCTAGTTTTTCCACGATATAAAATTCATGGGTGTAACGTTTGCTTTTGTATTCAAAAATCACTCTCGTTTTGCTCGAAATGACGGATCATCGCTCCGAGAACGCTCCTCGTAACGTGAACTTTTTTATCGGGACGGTCTCCATAGGTTCTCCTCCGTCACGCAATTGTTCGTAAAACGCCCGCGTCATCGCGGTCACCTGCGCCCCTGTGTCGATCAATGCTTTGATCGAACATTGGCCGAATTTCATTACGATTATCGGCACTTCCGGTTGCGCCCCGTTCTTTGATTGCGCTTCCGCCATATCGCTATCAAGCTCCTCAATTAATTCTTGCGTTCTTATTATGCTCAACGGACTTTCTCCGTCGACCAGTGTCGCTTCATTCTCGCGTGTCATCGCGCAGCACTTTCTTTCTGCGTCCTGTGACATCGTACTCGCAGCGTCGTCATTCGCCTTATCTTCCTCCTCTCGACCACTAGTCGTTATCGCGGCGACTTTTCGTCCGCGATCAGTCGGTCTTTCGTTCGTCTTCGGATACGTGGTCTTACCGAAATTTCTACTCTGCCTATTCTCCTCTCGTTCACGCGTATATCGCGTGACTGTCGCTCTACCCTCATTCTCTTCGCCGTCCGGCAGCTCTACGATATCTACGCTGCTGCTACGTTTCGCGCCGGGTGATTCGATCTTCCTCCAGTGGTACGATGGACAGTCACGTTCTCGCGGCCCGTCGTTCGATTCGCTCCGGACTCTCGGCGCGTCGCCTGTCGCTCGTAACCTCTTCGCGCCTCCACTCGTAACTTACGCGTTTCCCGCTCGTTCTCGAGAGTATCGAGCATCTCAATCATATCATTGACATTTCTCACGACCGATGGTCGTAACTCGCGCGATATCTCGGTATCAAAATGCTCACGCAGCGTCTGCACGATTTCTTCGTCCGTCATCGGCGGTTTCAGTGTCTTAGCCTGTCTGGCCATGTTGAGCGCATACTCGGTTATAGTCATGTCGCCTGGGTGATACCGTCCGAAATAGATCTGCTGCCTGAACCTCATTTGCGCCTGGCAGCCCCAGAAATGTTGCGTGAACAACTGCTTCATTTCGAACATATCTTCCACTATCTGCAACTCGTGCCATTGTCCGGCCGCGCCTCTCATACAGCGGCCAAAATAAAAGAACTGTTCCTCTTTCGGCACCCCTTCGTACAGAGCTAGCCTCTCAAACTTTTCCAGGAACCGGATCGGATTCTGCTTGTCCGTTTTACCGCAAAACGCCAATTCGTCGAACGGATTCTTGATCCAACCGCCCCTCGGTAATCTCGCTCGCAATGGTACTAGCTCTAGCGCCGCTCCGACGTTCGCTCGTCCGCCGTTGCACGATCGCAAATCCATGTTTTCCTCGGCGTTTTCCCCCGATAGCTCGCGCCTCGTGTTGACCGTTCCGTTGACGGACGCTCGTCTTTCTCGCGCCGTCGCCCTTATTTGTTCGAGCTCGTTCGTCAATGACTGTACTTGCTGCAACAGTTGCTCCTGTTGCCGTGCCATATCCTCCGTTCCGCCGCATTCGCGACTGAGATTTATGACGCAGTCATTCGTGTCTGTCGCGTCATCTCCTCGTAACGGTGGATGATTCGTTTCCGCCATCTCAGGGGCGTTTCTCCCGCTCGCTATGCCCTTTTCCGGCAATGGACCTCGCGATCGCGTATGCGCCCCCGGTGGCATATGTCGCACCGTGGACATACTATGCTCCGACCGCTTGCACGTCGTCTTCTTCCGACGCAACGATTTAGGCCCTATTTTGCTATTTTCCGTAACCGTGCCACCACGCAACTCCGTCGCACGCTCGCCACGTTCGTACGGCCGTTTCGGCGCGTTTGTCACCGCCGTGCGCTTACAATCGCTTCACAGCTTCGCGCCTCAATTCCGCACGTCGTACTAACGTTTTGCGCGTGAACCCTTGGCGCGTCTTTGGTCGCGAAATCTTTCGCTGAATCCCCGAAATTTATCTCAACTCGATCGTTCTCTTCGCAGAGACGATTACCTGTGCCTCTATTCTCCCCCCTACGAGACTTTCTTCTCGCGGATCTCAACAGTTCCACGCCTGTTTGTGAATGTACTCTTTTTTGAAGGTATCGCGACACTTAGCCCCGCGCAAAACGTTAGTACGCTTGTTAACGCGATTCTCCTTGTCGCCGTGCGTAGCGACGCCACAGCTTCGCGTCCTAAATGCGCACGTTTTTTCTTCCTACGTTTTCCACGCTGGCTATTTATCCCTATCGCTATCTTCCTATTTTATTCTCACGGACCTTTGGACTCGCGTGAAACGCCGTACGTATACTAACGCGATTTCGTTATTACCCCGTACGTATCCGCCGTTACGGTATCGCGTCCTACTTTCGCACGTCCTCACCACGCTTCAACTCGTACGTCTTGTCACGGTCGCCACTCTTTAAGAGCACTACCTCTTTTTACTAACGGTGACGTGGGTACCCGTTATGTACCGTGTGCCGGCAGATTGCAGGCTCCTACGCGCGACATCGTGAAACCGCGCAGATAGCAGTAAACGCTGCGTCCCGGCCCTTATCTACTGTAACCGGACGGAGGTTCGCAAACGCCACGACTCTTTCGTATGTAGGATTTTTCTTTTTTGGTCGCCACTCGGTTTTCTCTAAACCCACCGAGAAAGATTAATTTCACGCCGCTAACCCTTTCGTCGACTCCGCTAATTCCCCGTTTCTCCTTCTGTTTCAGGTTCCCCGCTGAACGACGACTCACCGCTGGACCGCTGCTGGACCGTCGTGGGACTAATGCCGCTGGATGCCGCTGGACCGCCTCGGGTGCCTCGCTGGACCACTGGATCGACGCCGGAATACCAACAGGTAAGGGAAGGTTTGTTCCGCCAGGAGTCAAGAGATGGAACGATGTGAGGTATAATCCAGTGAATTCACTCACTTTATCAATAGGTAAAATAACAATTTATTGCACCTTTCGTAGCAATGCGCTTTCGCGCCTCACAAATATCTCGCCCTGCGTTCAGGCCGCACATACGCGTCCGCTCGCCGTTCGCCTACGCTCCGCCCCCGCGTGGGGTATCGCTCGCTTGCTCTGGGTCGTCTTTATCGCTCTCGCATTTTCCTTCTCCATACTCGCGAAGGAATATTCCCGATATTACAATATTTTATCGTGAAATACTCACTCCGTGCCCTATAGCCTGCGCATATTCGGTTTTGTTAGTTCGCCGGGTTGCTAATGGTTTATGATTCATGAACTCTGGGCCTGGTGCAGATTCCTTGACGCGGACCCCTCAGGACTCCTCTTTGAGAACCCCTTTTGTGATCCCGACTGAAAATTCTCGCGGCTACCCCGCGGTTCGCGAACTCTGGACCCGGTGCAGATTCGTTGACGCGGACCCCCCAGGATTCCTCCTTGGGAACCCCTTTTGTGGTCCCGATTGGAAATTCTCGCGGCTACCCCGCGGTTCACGAACTCTGGACCCGGTGCAGATTCATTGACGCGGACCCCTCAGGACTCCTCTTTGGGAACCCCTTTTGAGATCCCGACTGGAAATTCTCGCGGCTACCCCGCGGTTCACGAACTCTGGACCTGGTGCAGATTCATTAACGCGGACCCCTTAGGACTCCTCTTTGGGAACCCCTTTTGAAATCCTGACTGGAAATTCTCGCGGCTACCCCGCGGTTCACGAACTCTGGACCTGGTGCAGATTCAACGGCGCGGATCTTATGACACCCTTACTTAGAGTCCCTTGACGCGGTTGGTCGCGGCCCGTCTCGCAGATATCGCGCTGTCCGCGATTTTCGGACCTGGCACGCCTTTCACGGCGATCACTCGGTATAACGGCCCGGAATGTAGACCACGCCGCTTGCATGTCGCTGACAAAATCCAATCCGTTATTTCCCGTGTGACATCGACACTTCGTCGGGATATTTCACGCGATGGCGAAACCCAGATACCTTTGCTGTGCACGCCGCCGATAGCTAATCGGTATTTTATGCGCAGCAATGGCCTTGATCATTGTTTCAATCAAATGGGAGTCGCGTCTAGCGTCCTTGATCGATAACGAAATAACGGAAAATGTAACAAAAGAAAAGGAACTTTGTCCTTGCGCTATGTCGGCCCGTGCAATACCCTTAGAACATATTGTTACGCCCGTGTTGGACGCCCGGTGCGTGGAGGTCGCGGAGCGTCCCTTGACAACGCCGCTGCTGTCTGAAGATGTTTATCAACAGATT
>NJRP01002498.1:7680-20452 GCA_003063835.1 Aphaenogaster floridana
TTCCAAAACGTTTTGCCAAACCAAAATCGCATTCAGATTTTAAACTTTTCGCAGCCAACAGTACTGAAATCCGAACATTCGGTGACAGATCCCTCAACCTCGACCTCGGATTAAGGCGCCAATTTGCTTGGAAGTTTATTGTTGCTGATGTCCGTCAGCCAATTATAGGCGCAGATTTTCTCACACATTACAAATTGCTAGTAGACGTAGCAAATCGTCGACTTTTGGATGTAACGACACACCTGCACACCAAAGGACGGGTAAATGAGACAAATATACCAACGTTTTCAACAATTAATCTGAATTGCAGGTACTACGACTTGCTCAAAGAATACATAGACATCACAATATCTAGTCCACGGAAAGAGGGCATACACCATGTTCAGCACCACATAACAATAAAAGGACCACCAGTAGTGGAACGCGACCCGTTGTTTACCTCCAGAGAAATATCAAGCCGCAAAAGCTGAATTTGAGACAATGTTACGAGAAGGGTTGTGTACGCCATCTTCCAGTCAATGGGCCTCGCCTTTACATCTCGTACCTAAGAAGGATGGTGGTTGGCGTTCTTGCGGCGACTACCGCCGTCTAAACGCCTTAACAATTCCAGACAGATATCTTCTGAGACATATACACGCGATTTCTCCTACGCGTTAAATTCCTGCAAAGTATTTACAAAACTAGACCTCACACGCGCTTTCTACCAAGTACCTGTTGCTAAGGAAGACCGCCCAAAGACAGCCGTAATAACCCCTTTTGGGCTCTTTGAGTTTAATGTAATGACCTTCGGGTTAAGGAATGCCGTTCAGATGTTCCAGCGTTTAATTGATACTGCTTTGAGAGGTTTAGATTTTTGTTATCCTATACTTATATAGATGACATTCTAATTGCCTCTACTACTCATGAAAAGCATGCTAAGCACCTGCGAATTGTTTTCGAGCGTTTGCGAAAGTTCGGATTCTCAATCAACTATTCTAAGTGTGTCCTAGGAGTCGAACAGATAGACTTCCTAGGCTATTATATTGACCAACACGGGACTAAACCACTTGAAGATCGTGTGGCTGCTATTTGAGACTATCCCAAGCCCGAAAATCTTCAAGATCTTCGTAAATTTCTGGGAACAATCAACTTTTATCGCCGGTTCATTAAAGGAGCGGCGCACAAACAAGCTCCACTGCACGCATTTCTAGCCGGCGCCAAAAAGAGAGACAAGAGGAAGATTGCCTGGACAAGCGAACTTGAGGACTCATTCAAGGCGACTAAACAGCAGCTTATCGATGCTTCTCTCCTAGTTCACCCTCGAGCCAACACCTTACTGGCTTTATTTACCGATGCATCGGAATTTGCCATGGGTGCTACACTCGAACAACTGACCAACAACGTCTGGCAACCGCTAGGATTTTATTCTAAAGAGCTCACCCCCGCTCAACGTAAATACAGTACGTACGATAGGGAGCTTCTCGCTATTTACAACGCGTTAAAATTTTTCAGGCATTTGATCGAAGGACAAGAGTTGATTATAAAGACAGACCATAAGCCGCTTACTTACGCTTTTAATCAGAACTCTGACAAGGCATCGCCAAGGCAATCACGCCACCTCGACTACATTGCGCAATTCTCTACAAAAATCATCCATATTACTGGAGAGAGTAATGTGGTTCCAGATTCGCTTTCACGAATACAAACTATTGATATGTCTGTGATAGTCACAACGCAAGAACTTAGTCAAGCCCAGATAAACGATGAGGAACTTAAAGAACTTCTACATTCCAATTCTTCATCACTGGACCTAAGGAAACTGCGCTTCAACGATTTCGACGCAACTTTATACTGCGACGTGTCAGCCAATGATGTTAGACCCTACATTCCTACAATCCTGAGACGTCAGATCTTCGATACTGTCCATAATTTTTCGCATCCAAGTGGAAGATTAACCCGTAAATTAAATTAGGACAACGATTCGTGTGGCCATCCATGCGGAAGGACATTACCGAATGGGCGCGTACATGCCTTCCTTGCCAACGCAACAAAATCCAAAGGCATACTATCAACACGCCAAAGAAGATAGCCATACAGGACGAACGTTTCAAACACGTCCATATGGATATAATTGGTCCGCTTCCTCCATCGAGGAATTTCAGATTCTGTCTTACGATTATAGATCGCTTTACTCGCTGGCCTGAGGCTATTCCCATTTCAGACATTTCTGCGGACACTGTGGCTCAGACATTCCTTGCTTCTTGGATAGCGAGATTCGGTGCACCGGCCACAATAACCACAGACCGTGGCACTCAATTTGAGTCGCAGTTGTTTACAGCTGGCTAATCTAATTGGAGCCAAGAAGATCCATACCACTGCCTATCATCCGGCCTCAAATGGTTTCATCGAACGATGGCACCGCACGTTGAAGGCGGCAATAATGTACCAAACTTCTCAACACTGGACAGACTCTTTGCCCTTAGTGCTCTTGAGACTCCGAGCAAGCCTGAAGGAGGACATCAACGCTTCCGCTGCAGAACTCGTTTACGGCACTCCGCTTTGCTTACCCGGTGAGTTCTTTACAGACATACTATCCAATGAACCACGTCTGTTCTTAGAGAATCTTCGCCAGACCATGCGGCAGATCAGACCTACGCCCGTAAGTCATCACCACAGGGCCAAACCCTTCATGCACAAATGCCTCTCTACTTGCTCACACGTATTTGTGAGAGTGGACGCACGCCGCAGACCACCAGAATCCCCTTATAAAGGACCATTCGAGGTCATCGAGAGACCAACCGACAGAGTATTCTTGATAAACCTTAAAGGCAGACCTACATCAATCTCCACGGAACGTCTTCGACCAGCTTTCTTCGAGAAACCTGTTATGGATGACACTTCTCAGTCACCAAACCGGAGCATCGAAGAGCCATCAACCTCCATTCAACAACCACTCTATACCAATCAAAGCCTTGTTAAGAAGCACATTCAATTTGCAGTTTAAGATTAAATTACTAGGAGGGGAGTATTGTGGCGTCCCCCTAGTGACAACATTGTCTAAACCATTAGACAACCGTGGCGCTGCCAGAGCTGCGGACCAAAAAAGACTGAGACTTCCTTTCTATATATAGATATATATCTTAGACACAGAATTCCTTTCCCGCGATTAATCTGTACGCACCTTCTTTGTGCAATAAACAAAACGTTCAGTATTATTAGTATTAACAGAAAAACCGAGTGGATTATTTTTC
The DNA here is from genome assembly GCA_003063835.1 of Aphaenogaster floridana. Taxonomy (NCBI): domain Eukaryota; kingdom Metazoa; phylum Arthropoda; class Insecta; order Hymenoptera; family Formicidae; genus Aphaenogaster; species Aphaenogaster floridana. Next base: position 10,911 of record NJRP01002498.1, read on the forward strand.
CTACTAATCCTGCTCCTGCTGATAGGGCGACCACGAGAAGCGCTATAGACTTATCTCCAAAAATAACGTGGGGATCACGCCCACATCAGCGAAATTAGTGCTGCCATCTAGTCGATAATAGTGTTACTTCCTTTACAGATTGTCAGAAGAACTCATTTGAACTCATTGTCAGAATCAATTCTTTTTATCAAAAATGCCATCGTGTTCAATAAAAGGGTGCAATAACAGAACATTCCGTAAATCTCAACAACAAGAAAAAATAGAAGAAAAACAAAAAATAACATTTCATGTGTAAATATACATACATTAAATATAAATTATAAAGTAAAATAAAATACATATTACGACTTACAATTATGTACTGAATATATTTTACAGTTTCCCCAAAAATAAAATAAACGATTATTATGGTGCGCAGCATTGAACATACTGGAAACTTCTATAAAGCAAAATGCAGTTATATGCTCCACGCATTTTCATCCCGAAGATTTCGACAAATCATCATTAGTATGTTAAATTAAAATCAGATGCAGTTCCCTATGTAAGACATATTTATTTATATATTTGTCTCATGCACCTTAATTATTTTATTATTTGTAATATTTTTCTTATGAAATATGTAGAAAAACATACAAAAGTGATGTCAGGCATCTACTATATTAAAGGAAATAAACTATATATCAGTTATTTAATGTGAATTTAGAGATTACATTGAATAATTGTCCTGTATAGATAATAATATAATTGTTTTGTATTGTCCTGTATTGTCCTTGTTTTTTTAGATTTCTTCAGAAATATTAGCAATTGAGGAAGAATCTTTGGTAATTATTCCGATTAGGGGACCACCCTCCAATGACCTTGACCTTGACATATGTTGTCAAGGTCATGACCCTGAGTGACCTTCAAAACATTTTAGCCGGCGGTCACTGTTTATTAAAAAGTTATTAACAAAAAGGTTTAGGAAATATAGCAGTTATTTTGAGTATCATATCCCCCCCCCCACACACACACACACCGGGCGGGTGCAAGGAGGGCCTTTGGCCCCCCCGCACCCACACTGGCGGTAGGGAGGGTGGACTTTGCTTTACCCGCATACAACTTTTGCGAGGTCCACCATCCCTACCGCCGGTGTTGGGGGGCAAAGGCTCCCCTTGCACCCGCCCGGTGTGTGTGGGGGGGGGGGATATGATACTCAAAATAACTGCTATATTTCCTAAACTTTTTTTGTTAATAACTTTTTAATAAACAGTGACCGCCGGCTAAAATCTTTTGAAGGTCACTCAGGGTCATGATCTTGACAACATATGTCAGGGTCAAGGTCATTGGAGGGTGGTTCCCTAATCGGAATAATTACCCTGAAATACTACATCAAACAGAATATGCTCCAGAATTGCAAACATTTATTCCATCGCTTGAGGAAAAGATATCTGTTCCTTCAGTTATTATATTAGGAGAAAAGTAACAAACAAATAAAGTACAAAATACTACTTTACATATACGTACATAAATACATAGCATATTAAAAATTATTTGTAGGAAATCTTATTTGTTTTGGCAAATCAAAAAATAGTTTATTAAGTAGCATTCAAATTAAACATATTATAAATTATTTATTTATTGTTTGTGGTTGCAGTCGCTTTTATGTAATGAAACAATTACTGAAGGAAGTGCAGAAAGAAGTGACATAGGTATAAATTCTTTTGAAATAATTGATTAAAATTAAATAATTATTTTTAAACATTACATTTTATAAAAATTTTATATTTGTTATTTTGCATAATTATAAATATATATGTGATTTTGGTAGCTGTTGTGCTGGATCATCATCCTTGAAAGTATCTAAATCTACTGCAGTATCCCCAAGTAGAATCTACAATTCGCCGGAAAAAGTTAAACTAAGGAAAGAATTGAAAACAACAAAGGAACAGTATACAAAACAATTGAAAGTTTTGAAGCAAAAAGTGAGATGTATGAAAAAAAGAATGGCTACTATGAAAGCTATATTTAAAACTTTAGGTGAAAAAAGATTGCTACAAGAAGAACAACTGTACACTTTAAAAGGTATTGCAGCTGGAAGTTCAAATTTATTAAAGCGTTTAGTTTATAAGTCTAAGAGAAAATCGTTGACCCAAAAATATTCGCCTGAAATACGATCATTTGCCTTAACATTACACTATTACTCACCGCGAGCATATTCATGTCTCCCTCATCCGAAGACGTTATGTAAATGGTATCGGTCAGTTGATGGCGAACCAGGTTTTAATAAAGAAGCTTTGGAGTTTATAAAAAATCGTGTAAGAAATACTGACCATTTGCTGTTTGATGCTCTGATGATCGACGAAATGGCGATAAGGCAAAAAGTAGAACTTTATGGACAAAAATTTTGTGGACACTGTGATATTAACAATAATATGGCTACTGAGGAACATAATATTGCCAAAGAAGCACTTGCATTTCTAGTCGTAGGCATTAATGAATTATGGAAGATAGCAGTAGGATATTTCTTCATTAATGGTAATGGAGAACAAAAAGCGAACATAATTCTTCAATGCTTATCAATGTTGATTGTGGAATATGTATAAAATCCCTAACATGTGACAGTGCAGCAAATAATTTAAGCATGATACGTTTTTTAGGGTGCGATATTAATAACCCGGAATATTTACAGACACATTTTGAACATCCCATTTCAAAGCATAAGGTGCATGTATTCTTAGACCGGTATTCATAGTTATTTAAGCCCGTCATAAGTTTAATCTTAAGATCCCTGGTGGAAAAATGTTACTGAAATTGTAATGAATAACAGTGAAATATTACTGAATCGCATATTGAAATCTATATCAATTGACCCACTTTCAATATTATTTCATTAAGATTTCATTAATCATTTAACACAATACGCTAAGATTATAAAGAAATCAGTAAAATTCAAAATGAAAATCAATGAACTTTTATAGAAATTTAATACTGTGAATCATTGGGGAAAATACTGTGATTAAATACTGGCAGTATTTCAGTAATTTTTTGGCTAGTACTTCATCCAAATACTGAAAATTCTCAGTATTTTATTAATACTAGTGATTTTATGAAGTACTTCTATCAGTAGATTCATACTTCCCAAGTGGTCACCCATTCAATTGCCGACCATGTCCAACGTTGCTTAACCTTGATGATCGAACGGGAACATCTAGCTTGAGGATCTGTTCATGACTATGGCCGGTATTCATAGTCTGATCTTATTTTAAGACCGTTTTAAGTAATGTCTTAAGACGCTAATACAGCTCTGTGATTGGCTTATTACATCTTAAGACTGTACTTAAGATGGTCTTAAATATAAGATTCGACTATAAATACCGGCCTATATGTTAAGAAAGACATAGGCCGGTTTTCATAAGTTCTTATATTTAAGATCGTCTCAAGTACAATCTTAAGATGTCATAAACTAATCACAGAACCATATTAGCGTCTTAAGACATTACTTAAGACGATATTAAAATAAGGACGGACATAGGCCGGTATTCATAGTTATTTAAGACCGTCTTAAGTTCAATCTTAAGATGTCATGAACCAATCACAGAGCCGTATTAGCGTCTTAAGACATTACTTAAGACGGTCTTGAAGACTATGAATACCGGCCTATGAATACCGGCCACAGTTCTTTCTATTATATGAAAATAATAAAAAATAATATAATATAACATAATATGCAAGACATTATAAAAATATATAATTGCATATGATGCAGTATTATACCTCCTGTGTCGATTTGTATCGATATATCTCTTGCTGGAAAGCCCACATTATTTTCGGATGTAAATGTAAAATGTAAAATATACGCGACTAAAATATACATAGCTTGATAAATATGCCTATTAATTTTCTTAACCTTTGTTACATTTATAATTAAAATATTAAAAATTGATCTTTAAAAAATGGATTCATTTATTGTTATCTCTTTAAACACAACAAACAGTATATATCTATTTGCATATAATTCAGCCTCTTTTTGTAGGAAAAAGTAAATTAAATAATACTTTCCATATTTCTTTACATTTTTTTGTAGTTAATATATTATACTGATATAATATTTTAACTAATATATTGCCATAGTTTGTATACCAGTACTTGTCAAAGTATTTTTTCACAATTCTTGTAAATTCAACAAATTTCGTTACAATGCAAACTGCTTTCCTTATTTTTCAGCAGATTTCAGTACTTTTTTCAACTATTAATTCCAACATTTTAATTATACTTCGGTAACTTTCGTTAATAAATCTGTAAAAATATTGTATATTTCATTACTTTTTAAACATTTTTATTAATTATCCATAGGATTTATAGTATTTCAGCATATTCAATTGTACATTTACAGTAATAAATCTGTAAAAATATCATACATTTATTTTACATTACTTTTCATTTTTTTTCCACGAATTTTCAATGATTATCTTTAGGATTCATAATATTTCTGCATATTTCAGTGTTTATTTTTTGTAAATAAATCTGCAAAAATATATATTTTTTCATTACTTTTCATTACTTTTCCATAATTTCTATTATTTATCTTTAGAATTCATAGCATTTCAGTATTAAAAGTATTTTTTTCTACTGAAATATATTCAACAATATTTCAATCATTTTCATTTCTCATTTCAAAGTGGGTTTCAACGATTTCAGTGACTTATTTCCACCAGGGATGTCATGAACCAATCACAGAGCCGTATTAGCGTCTTAAGACATTACGTAAGACGGTCTTGAAAACTATGAATACCGGTCTTAGATCCATGCCATATGCTTAAGTTGATACGAAATACTTTGGGAGATTTTAAATGTATCGTAAATAAAAACGGAGAGGATATAAAATGGGATTACATTGTTGTTCTGCACGAACTTCAAGGAAATGAAGGGCTACATTTGGGAAATAAATTGCGGAAAGGACACATAGAATACCATAAAAGAAAAATGAAAGTACGCTTTGCTGTCCAAGTGTTTAGCTCATCTATTGCAAATACTCTTCAAATGTGCAGAAATGTATTACATCTAGAAGATTTTGAACAATCAAAAGCAACAGAAGAATTTCTCCATATGATAAAAGACTTATTTGATATTTTTAATTCTAGAAATTTAAGACAAAAATTTTATAACCCACTCGGCATCAGGGTTGGGCAGGTAAGATACTTTATGTAAATTACGTAGTTTTAGACATGTAAAATACTAGGTATTTTACGTCCTTAGTTTTTTACTGTAAAATACATCGAACGCTGTATGCGCCCCTTCAGACCGTTGCTGAAACTTCATGCCGTTTGTTGTCACATTTGAGTGATGTGAGTGAATTGAGGACCTATCCATTTATTTATTATAATTGCTGTGCTTTACAATGATAATAAATCTAATAAATGAAAAATGAGTCACGGCGGTAGACCTATTCATGATTTTTGGGAGAATGGTGGTTATCAGCGGCATCAAGAAGGCAAAAAAATAGTGGCATACTGTCTGATATGCAAAAGAACTCTCGCAAATGCTGCGAAAAGCAGATTAAAAGCACACAGGTAAGCAAAATAAATGAAAAACAATGACACAACAAAAATAAATAAACTAAATAACAAATATTTTTAATTTTAATTTTTTGTATTTACAGAAATATGTGCAGAAATAAAACGGACTGGTCAAGTACCCCTCAAAACCCACAGTCTGCTGGAAAATCCATTTCAACTGATACTGATGACAATGCAAATGTCATTGAAACAACTGAATTGGAAAGTATACAATCAGAGAGTATCGCAGTTGATGCAATCACTTCGTCATTTGATCAAAGAACATCTAAGGTAATTGCTATAGGAGTTGAAAATGCCCCGGAGGTTCCAATTCTTCTTTCAGGTTTTGATATGCCGACTGTTTCACATCAAGAATTTAGTAGTGCGGTATCATCTACTATTCTTCCACGTTCAAAAAGACTTAAAACTACGCAATCACAGAAACGCAGATTGGATTCATATATTGATTATGTTTCGGATCAGCAGAAGGCCAGAATTAACGATACTTTAGTCAAATTTTTCTACGGGTGTAATATTCCTTTGAAAATGGTTGAGTCAAAGCTTTTTTTGAATTTTATAAATACTATACGACCTGCGTACACACCACTATCTGCAAAAGCGATGTCAAATGAGATTCTTCATAATCTTCACGCTGAACTTGGGAAACATCAGTCAACTTTCTCTCATTCCGAAGGTGTATTAGTCATCACAAAGACAGAAATTAAACAAACATTGCACATGATTGGTTTTGTGCAAAGTCAAGAAAAAGCAATTTATCTAAAGATATGGGATATAAAAAAAAGATAACAATTTATCACTCATAATTAATGAGGCAATAACTCTTGCGAGTACAAAATTCAAAATAATAATTAACTCTGTCATCACCGACGAAGATTTTCGATTACTTAATACAGATGAATACAGCAAGCTGTGGATTCTACAATGCAACATATCCTTTGCTGCGTCTATTGAAAAGGAGCTCGTCAATTTGGAGTTTGCTGAAAAAGTTCGTTATTTGCTTGGCGAATTTTCAAGAATGGAATTAGAAAAGGACTTAATAACACGAGAAAGGGTAGCTGTCGTGTTAGAAGGCAATTCGTTTTATCATAACCGCGATCTATTTTCTGCTTGCCTGAAAAATTTACGAGCCATGACACAAATGATGGGCGACAGACAATATAAACTCAAGAAAGAAATTGTAAATATATTGATTGATGAATCATTTGAAGAAGAATTGAACCATTCCTTGAATCTGCTTAAGCCTGTTTGCAGTATAGCAGAAAAATGTGAAAAGTCGAAGATCACGATTGCTGATGCTGCGGAGGATTGGTTAATGCTGGTGTCGACCGAAAACATATACTATAATCTATTTCAATCACAAATTAACGCAATATTGACACCGATCGCACTAGTAGCAAATCTTCTTCATCCTATTTACCGACGCCAACGATTTGCAAATGATCAAGGTCGCATGAGAAAGGTGATGGAGTTCTTAATTAATGAACTGGATGAAGAAGGAATGAACGACTTTGGAAAATACAAAAATTCAACAGAAATCTTTAATTCACGTCGACTGAGGGATTACACCGATGGACAAACTTTTTGGCAGGCAGTTGCTCCTGTACATCCAAAATTATCCTCCTTCGCAATAAAAATTCTGCAACTCCCTGCTGCTGTACCAAAATTAAAATTCTATCCCAATAATATAAATGATTTAACTCCGAAACGATTTCAAAAGTTGACGGACTTATTTTATCATTTAAACATGTAGATAAATGTTAATTTTCATTAATTTTCGTTAATTTCTTGTCATAAGGCTATGGTTAGAGAGTTTATATACAAGATATTTAAAGTTAAAAAACTAATACAGAATATTTTGTTTTGTTATGTACTAAAAATATTCAAAATATTTAATTTACTTTGTGTTGTTGTTCTTGATTATTTTTGTTAATAAAATGCCAAAAAACGCATAATAACAAAGTTATTGTATTTAACTAATTTAGTTATGAATTATGTGATCTCAATAAATATTATTTATAAAACTGGAAAAAATAATAGTACAAGTTATTTTAAATAAAATATAATGTATTTTTCAGAAACATTGATTTACAGTCTTTGTATAGAACTTAAATATAATTCTTACAGTTTTTCAATAAATGCTAATAAACATACATATATATATAGACATTAATCCGATTTAATCAAATTGTCATAATAATAATCAAAATATTCATTCATTTTTAAAGTGTAGTAAATATCAACCAATTTCAAGGACCGATCAACAGTAAGACGATTACGTAAATCCGAATAGACGAAAGCCCAGAAAGAAAAGAGTCGTTCAAGTTGGGCTGAAGCAGCCGGAATTTTTAGTAATTTCTGAGCAAGCGATAATAGACGAGGGTAGAATGGTTCAGCTGTAATCCAAAATGTTTCCGGTGATGTAATATTTCGATTCAGCAATTTTTCAAAAATACCAAGATTCTTTTGGTATGAATCCAACCCTAGTTTATCAGTGATATCTTGTAAATCCAATTCTTGTTTTAAAAAGTCAAAAACCATGTTTATTTTTTGTTCATCGTGTAAAAATCGTTTAGCCCGATATTGAGGATGTAGAAAGTTCGAAGTCAGCACAATTGGTGTTAAGACTTTTTTCAGTCGATTATCCAACTTTTGTTGCATTTCATCATTAACTGTCGGAATTTTTAATTTCAGCCATTCTTCACATCCCTTGGCTATACTGCAATCAGATCGCTGACAGACATTTATCAATTGGCATATCGGGTCAAAAATTAAGATAAAATCTTGTAATTGCATCACAAATAAGGGATCCTTGAGCAAGCTCTCGTTCGTGCTGTCTAGTTGGACCTTTTTGTTAGCAACTAATGCTTGCATTGGACGTAAATTTTTCAGCAGGCATCTGAATGCATCTCGATAGCTACACCACCTTGTGTCACATGCTAGAATAATTCTAGAGCCTCCTTGTTGCTTTAATTCGTATTCTGCACCTGGTGTCTTGAATGCACGCAAAAGATTGTTTACTTTCTTCGCGTATGTCTCCGGCACAAAGGTTTTTGCTAACAGATTGCCACTGTGGCTGTGACAAGTAGTATGCCAAATGTTTATTTTTTTTTCCATCGACATCATCGACGATGCATTATCTGAAACCACAGCATACGTAGTGATATTGAACTTTTCTTTGGCTAATTTCTTCCCCTCGTCGACAATTTCTTTGAGTTGATCACCAGTTTCTTTCAGTCCGGTTAAATCCCAGGATTTAAGAAATATGCACTTAGAGTTTACTGTGTGAACTGTGCACACCACATTTTTCGTATTAGCTGATGAATTTTTCCATCCATCAATCAACAGAACTCCGTCGGATCCAAGAGATGAGACCCTTTCAGCCAATAGATTTTGATAAACCTTATCGAGCAGCTTTGTAGAAAGTTTTTTTCTTGTTGGAGGTTTGTATGATGGAAGCAGAAGTTTTACAAAGTTTTTAAAATATTGTGATTCGACAACATTAAATGAAATGTTACATCCAAAAAAAAATTTAGCTAATGCTAAATCGATCTCGTTCTCATCAGCTGTCAGCGCTTTTGATGGTTGCTCGGATGTTGACGATTGGTTGGATTTCAAGCGCCGTTTTTTCGGACGAGTTGGAGCTGAATATGTTGGCTGTAAATAAACAATTCGTTTTTTAATGAGTTTTCTCAAACGAATTAAATTAGCAGACATGTACATGATATCGTTTGTTGATTACTTACCTGACTGATTTTATTTTCAGAATTCATCGTTTCACAATTTAAAATATATATATTTTTTTTGGGGTTTGTTTCTCACGGTCACGGACACGCGTTTTCAACCAGCCCGGAACGGGCTTTAACGGTTATTCAACGCTTAATCAGAAAAATTCCGAGATTAAACACTCGTATATACGTGAGGTGAGGGCCAGCTTTTGTACCTGCTATCCACTGACTACCAGTCAGCCGCTCGCTACTCGCACTAAGC
>NJRP01002520.1:9813-20228 GCA_003063835.1 Aphaenogaster floridana
GTTGCGCTTACTTCGTGAGCGGCTGTCATCGCATATTTTGACAGTTGTGTATCGAGGGGTTAATAGCAAGTCTATGGTTAATAGTGATAGTAAAAAGTAAAAAATAAAAAGGCAAATAGCGCGCGCGAGGCGCGCGTCTGTGGTGTCTAGTATTTAAAATTTTTCATGATTCACGCATTGATTCACGCATTCATTTCAATTTGAAGTGAGCGCCTGCAAAATGGGTCGCGCGCTGATTGGTTTAAAAATTGAACGAGTGCGCAGCATCGGGAATGCTACACCTTGTCTCCTTACAGTGTAAGGAGACATGGGCTGCGTTCCGTTTCACGCATATGCGCGCATTTATCTATAGTTCATGTCACGTAATCTGTAAAAAATGCGCGCATATGCGTGAAACGGAACGCAGCCATGAACACATATGAACATACCTAAATGCAGCGATATCCATGGTGTAATTGCTCCGACAGACCAGCGCGATTTAGTCGCGCGCGATGCGCGATATCCAATGAACGTACCGCCTTTCCGCTCATCTTTGTACGCTCATTGGATATCGCGTATCGCGCGCGACTAAATCGCGCTGGTCTGCCGGAGCCATAAGGCTTACACCATGGATATCGCTGCATTTAGGTATGTTCATATGTGATAGTCTTTAATATGCAGTATGAACCAGGGTACGTATTATAAACTGCCAACTTCCGGCTTCAAATACTATCGTATTAAAAGTATACAAATACTTCGTTTAGATATGTCATTGGGTTGATCATGACGTAGTCAAACGAGACGCTCCTCTACACTGGCTGCGGTCCACTTGACGCTACAAATGCTTCGAAGCGTTCGAATGACCTATCAGAAGAAAGAATTTTACAAATTGACCAATCAAAGAATGCTTCAAAGCATTTAATGGTAGCATCAAATGGACCGTAGCCACTGTCAAAAAAATTTTGTCGCTATCTAATGGGAGAAAAAACTAGTAACTTTAATTTGGGGCGTATTGATATTAAAAAATAGCACTTTATATTTAGGCTGTGTTCCAAAATTCACTGTTAGCACTGAAAATCTACGCATACATCTACAGCATACGTTACATGCACTATACATTTTCAGTACTGGCAGTGAATTTTGGAACACAGCCTTAAATATAAAAACTTTATTCTCTTAATTATCTAACAAATTTTATTCTTAATTATCTTATAGTAAATTATCTTATTAATTGTTTAAGTTATTAAACATTGCTTAGAGATATTAGATTATAAGATACAAGTTTTTCTACAATCTCACACGTTTCTTTTTATTCTAAAATTTCCGTTAAACTAAATTTCTTCCCTTATGTTGCTCTCTCTCTCTCTCTCTCTCTCCCTCTCCTTAGATTTGCCATGTTATCACATTAAAATGGGAAAGTAAAAGGCAAAGTGCGCAATATTTTTTCTGCATACTGTGCTATTAGAATAAGAGAACCGAAAGAAAAATTTTTAATTATTTGATAACTTTAGAATAGGCAAAATTGTAATTACTGCGCTTCACAATGAAGATTGCTCTAATAGTGCTAGCAGATAGAAGTTTTTTGTAAGAATGATAACATCGTAATACTTTTGATATAGATACATGCAGTACAAAAAAAAGATATTATGGAACATAAAGGTTTAAGTCTAATCGGAATCGGAACCGGAACTGGCGTCCGATTCATACTCTCCGACATTGATGGTGAATTTGTATTCTTGATCGCAACCGAGATAAGCATCGCTCATAAAGTACAGAGTGTAGGAGTGTTGGCCAGGCGCCGGAGCGACGAAGTCGAGTTTGATCTTTGCCTTCTGTTGTAACGTCAGCCTCTTAATAGACAGCAGGGAATTGCTCTTCGGATCGCCAATCACCACCCACCAGCCTTCTTCGCGTTTTTGCGGGAAGAATGGCGCGACTACCGGCCCGGTTACCTCGTCTTCCCGTTCCAATTGCACGATCACATTTACCGTACCACCGCTGTGCAATTTATCCTTCTCCTGTACCTCATACGACATCTCAATGTTGGGATATCGGTTGCAGAATTTCGCCACGTCCGCCATCTGCGCATCCGTTAACTGTAATAGCCGATTTCGATCGTCGTCCTCGAGCTCCATCACGTCAAATACAGTCTCCACGCCTTTGTCGGTGCAACGCTTGATGGTCTCCGCTGTGAAGTGCGGGAGTTGCTTCAAATAGGAATCTTTGGACCACATCGCTTGCGTCACCATCTGCGCAAGTTCCATAGCAGCAACGGCGGGTGCCAACCACCCGGAGGAGCTCAGCACGTCGACGCAAGCTTGTATCAGCCTCACAGCCTTACCCAACACTAGTTCGGTATCCTTCTGCAATTCTGGGCCTAGCTGTATCCTCGATAAATGAGCTTGCAGAAGGAGCTGCGCCTTCACGTGAGGATCGGCCATTCTAGCGGCCTGTGGCGCGTGAGGTAGACGTGCGGCCAAACTTCTTAGTAAATTTTCTTCCCTTTGTCGTACTGGAACACTCTCGTATTCGGCGGCCGCTGAAATAATCTCCAGCAAACCTCTGATCTTTGTCTTGTTATTGAGAGACAAACTGAACAATTCGATAGTGGCGTAATTGATATAATAGTAGGCGGCGATCATTCCCAGATTGAGCGGCAAGGTATCCATCTCGTCTTCCACGGCGACACACTTGGCTTGTTCCAGGTCGGTCAACGTGCTCTCCACCAGCTCGGACAGATGATCGGAGAGGTGCCGATGCGTAACACCTTGCAGACCATAGTAATTAGGATTCTGAGTGAGTCGTCGATACAGGAAAGTCCACGTGAGATAGTCGACCGCGTCTTGTTTGTTCTCGATCGTCTTCGTCACGATCTCCGCGTTGAAGTGATCGTGCAGCCGGCGATCCAAGTGACTTTCCACCGGTAGCGGCTCGTTCAAGAACTTCTTGAAGAAATCCTTTTTCGAACTTTGACAGAGGAGCACACACTTGGCGTCTTCGTCTTCCAGCGGACGATTAGCTCGTGCCACCATCTGCAGAACGTCCGTGATCGGGTAATCTTCATAGGCATGCGTCTTACCGTTGTAGCACTGCGTGTCCATGACTACGACGAGGTGAGAGCTGATAGATAAACCCCAACAGAGATCCCTCGTGGCAACCGCCACTTGGATAGCTCCGCTGTCGAACAGTTGCTCGACTAAACGACGATCGTCGGCCGATAAACCCTCGTGAAGATAAGCCACGCCTTGCGATAAAGTTTCCTTCAGCGTTTTGTCGGTCATTCGATCGAGGAATGGCTTTATGTCGGCCTCTTCCGCATGGAAGAATCTCGAGGGTTGACCCTCGGCCGCCGTGAACGTTAGCAAGTCGATGGCCGTTAATCTCGCCTGTCGACGAGTGGGTACAAATACGATCACCGGTTTGTGTGCGGCATGCCGGAGGATTGCGTTATATACTGGTTTTGCCATGGCGGCTAATCTTGACGCGTTGTGAGTGACGTTTATACCTTGCACGTGCAACTCTAAAGGTACCGGTCGCACAGAGGGATGGAAATTGAAGGTTGCTGCTGCCGGTGCACCCAACCACTGCGCGGCATCCTTTGCGTCAGCCAATGAGGCCGATAACGCTATTATTCTGGTGGGTTTATCGAGCTGTGAGGAGATATAACGTGCTCGCGAACACGCAACTTCTAGCACAGGACCCTCCTCGCCGCCGATCAACTGCAGTTCGTCCACAATAAATAGTTGGATGTTCTGCACGTTCTTCCGTTGCTTCCACCTGCGTGATAGCACGTCCCATTTGTCCGCTGTGGTGATAATGATCTGTCCTTTGGCCAGTAACTTCAAATCCGTTCCCGTTTCACCGCTCAGTAGGACAACTTTTCTTCCCAGCTGTTGACCGAATTTTGCTGCCCAGTCGGCATAAACCAATTCAGCTAAAGCCTCTTTGCTAACCATATACACACATCGTCCTTCCGAATTCTGCGTCAGTAATCTTAGCACTGCGAATTCCGCAATAGTCGTCTTTCCCGAACCTGTGGGCGCTCCAACAAACACATTATCGTCAGAATTGTAGATCGCATTGAACACCTGCGTCTGGATCGGGTTAAACTGCGGAAAATCGGAATAGATATTTTCAAATTTTGAGTTTCGCAACGCCGTTATCGGTAACGCTTGCAAATCCAGCAGTTCCGTAGGTGGTAGATTCTTCTCGGGCAATATCAGATGTCGGAAGCTTACGGGCAATTGTGTTTCCGCGCCGATCCATCGATCGGATACTACGCGCAAAAAGTACTGTGGCGGTAGTGGTTCGAAGACTGGCACGAAAAACTTAATTACATGTTCATCGGCTGCATATTTGGCCTTCAGTAAGAAGTACTCATGATGCAATATTACCTCCGAATCTACATCCTCGACCAAGATCCAAAACGCTTCCGACATACCGTGTACCTTCTCGTCCCACTGGAAATCCGGTGTTATAGTCAGCACAACTCTTAGAGTGGAACGCGTGATCGGCTGGATATGCGTGGACAAGCCCAGTTTCGGAAACTGGTGGACATATTTGTGAATGGTCTTGCCTAGCTTTGGCACGCGGATCAATTCGCCAATCTCATTGGGCCCCAGATCGTACAGCCTCTCCCACGGAAAGTTCTTCTTCTCGATCTTCTTCACAATCTCCTCCGGCATCTTGCGGAATTGTCTGAGTGGCGACATCGATTGCCACATTCTGCGATCGATCATCTTGCAGATAGACAGACACTTGTCCGCTAATTGTGCCCAACCACGGAATAGAACTATCTCAAAAATGGCTCTCATGAGACGTGAGGCGGATTGCGTCACAAACACCATATCGGACATAAGAGCGAATCCTTCGAGTTTCAGCTGCGAGATATATGCTTGTAACAGCACATTCACTTTCGCGCTTGGTTCTTCGATACTCTCCTTCACTGGTATCGGCACTCTTTCCATCAATTTTTGCAGCTCCAACTTCTCTTCCTCCCTGACATTTATATTTTTGAATTCGCCCGACAGTGAGAACACCCGGAACAATTCTATCTCGCTCAATGTACGCTTTAGCAACTGATTGTATGTAGACATCGTTTCGTGAGTGCAGTAATAATGAGACGCTATTCTGCCCAACTCGGTTGCCTGAAAATTGCCGGACTTGCGATCGTACTTGATTAAACCGCTGCGATCCAATCCGACCGCAGCCGAATGGATTAAATCAGCTCTATGCAACTCCAATAAAGGATCTTGTTTCAACTTGTCATGACTTATCCCGTATAAATTCGGGCAGCGAAGCATTCTAATGTAAAGATAAGTATAGCCAAGCCAGGTAACCGCATCTCTGATATTCTGGATCGTACCTAGCACCACCTCCGCGTTCAACATATCGGACATCTTGCTGATTAACTGAGATTCGATGGGTAGTTGCTGATTTAAAAGCGATAGATAGTACTGCAGTTCGCTATGATTTGTGATGAGGATACCCTCGCCCTTAGTATCATACTGTGGTCGACCGGCACGTCCTAACATTTGCAGCACGTCTAAAGCGCCTAGCTCTACCCATCTACCCTTCTCTGGGTTGTATACTTGAGTACCCTTAATAATAACTGTATGAGCTGGTAAGTTGACACCCCAAGCTAAAGTTGCTGTAGATACGAGAACTTGTATGTGTCTATCAGCGAAGAGATCCTCCACCAGTGTACGATCCACACGAGTCATGCCGGCATGATGAATCGCAAAACCATACGGCAGCAGATCTTTAAGCTCCTGATTTTTTACTTGCTCCGCTTCTGTTCTCAAAACCTCCATAGATGCAGAACCTTCCCTAAGGAATTGACCCAGAGTATCCTTCTCCAGGCACATATCTCGAATAGCGCGTGCAGTTTTACCGGTTTCCTTACGTGAGTGCACAAATATCAATACCTGATTCCTGCCAGCGTGTTCCATGGTCTTCTCGTAGACAATTTCATTCATTACCTGGAAGCGTTTCAGTGCTTTCTTTTCGGTGACACCGATATACTGCTGTTCCAAAGCCACAGGTCGGAAACTATTGTCGAAATAGAATAATCCCGTTTCTGGTTTAATACGCAAAAATGCTGCGACGTCTTGATAATTGGGTAATGTGGCCGACAAGCCGACAAGTCGCACATCTTCTTGGGTAGTTTCGATGTTTCGTATTGTTCTTGCCACCAATGCCTCTAGGACAGGACCTCTTTCATCATGCAATAAGTGAATCTCATCAATAATAATCAATCGTACCAATGACGTAAAAGTTTTCTCGCCACCTTTTCTTGTTATGATATCCCATTTTTCCGGAGTACACACTATCACCTGAGTAGCGGCAATTTGCTCTCGCGTTAACTGATGATCGCCCGTCAATTCGGAGACAGTCAAATTGTACGTTGACAATCGCTTGCGAAAATTGCCGACCATTTCCTGCACCAGTGAACGCATCGGGGCGACATAAATTACTTTGAACTCGTCCGCGTTGATCGTACCATCAGCGTTTATGTGTTTTCCAATTTCCCGCATCATGCACAGCAGAGCCACATTGGTTTTACCAGCTCCTGTTGGAGCACACAACAGCAGATTCTCGTCGCTCTCTAATGCTGTTTGATATAAGCGACTTTGTATACGATTCAGCGTCTTGAAGCCCTCGAAAGCAGGTTGCACATACTTTGGCAATTGCTCAATTGGATGTAGTTTTTCATTTTCCCCAAATGGTTTCGGCTTTAGAGCGGGAACATGAACTTCCTCATATCTGTAAATATTAATTAAATATCAAATGATCAAGCATTAAAGTGAGCGATAAAAATAGTGAAAGTTTCATAAAGCCTGAAAAAATATTATATCATTATATAATACTCACCCTTTTCGCTGTTTTCGAAAACTTCCATCTGGAAGTTGGCAACGTTTGTTTGCCATAAAGTGACTTCCCTGAGCAAATATCAAATCGTCCAAATCTATCAAGTTTCTTGTACCTTGAACCTGTCCTCCTGGCCCTCCTGTATCCTCGTTTTCTTCCCGTCTCTTGCGTTGCGATCTTGCTTCCATTGTCTCGTCGGCGTCATCTTCACCTTTACCCGTATCCAACTGTCGCAAAATTTTGGCGAGCACCGGATCATCATTCATTTTGTTACGGATTTTTTGTCTTTCTGATTCAGACTGTGATGAGGCCAACATTGTACAGTATGCAACTATAAATTTTACAAATAGTTTATTTATATCCTTCTTTTAAAATAATATATAAATTTAAAAAACCTGCACAAATATAAATATTAATTTTGTTACATGTGCAATTCTTACCTGTATGTCTGTACTTTTTAAGCTGTTTAATAAAGTCAAAGCAATCATAACCTAATAAAAGTACAAGTTGATTCTCGCATTCACGATCGTCTGCAGCATCTTTCAACACAGCTAGTACTTCGGCAGCTCTCGCTTGCGATACCATGGCATCATCATATATCCTACTTAATCTTCTTTGCAACCAATATGCATCTATATCTAATGGATGTAACGGTTTCTCTTTCTTCATTTCTTCTGTTCCACCCAACTAAAAAATATGCAAAATATTTATTAAACAGTTCATATAAATATTCAAATTACTGCTAATAATTGAGTAAAGAAGGATGACGTGTGGTTCTGTATGAGATCGGTCGACTCGTAGCGAGTCTCAAGTTCAGTTTCACCCCACACAGCACACGATATTGCGATATCCACTACATATCCAAGGGATCGCAATATGTCCAATTATATATCTCAATAACCGTAGGATCTCCATGGGATCGCATTATGTCCAATTAGACATCCGGATCACTCTGGGATATCCTCAGGATAAAGTGTGCTGTGTGGGACCTTTATTCTGATTTTATAAAAGAATGATTAAAGAATTAAAGGTTGTAAAGGAACATGAGAGGTGAATAGTAATTTCGAGAGAAACTATATTTCAATAAAAATAATTGAATAAAGACTCACGTTTTCTGCATGAATAGCTCTGTCGTCATTTGCTTCTTCACCTTCGTCTCCTTCGTCATCATTCTCTCGAACTTCTCCATACACATCCTCATCATCCTCCTCGCTACTTTCCTCAAACTGCACATTGATCCCATACGTTTCGTCAATATTTTCATCGTTCGTTGTACTTTTTTCGTCGCTGCCAAAATCTGTGATCTTTTTACCAAGATTTACAAGCAGTGCAAATCTTTCCTCTGCTAATAAACCAAGTAAAAGTTCCGTTTCTTTTTTCTTTTCTTTCTCTTTAAGCCGGTCATTTTTTAACACAGCTAATACTTCGTCAGCCGCACCGCAAAGGATATCGCGTGGTTGATCGCCCAAAGCCTCTTGTATAAAACTGAGCAATACTTCATAAGTTTGACGTGTCTCTTGTGTTTTTGGGCGATATACAATACCAACCATTTCATCTACACCTTCGGATAATAATGTTGCTCCTTTCATACGTGCGAAGTCGTACTGTGCTTCATCACGCTTTTGTCGCCTATAAAATACCAAAAATATTAATTTTGTAATTCCTATATAATGTATTATAGATCGCATTATTGGATCATAATAAAACTTTTTATAAAACTAGAAAAAAAATTATTTTAAAATTATTACTATTAAAAAAAGTAAGTATAATAAATTACATAAAAAATTTACAACACTGATTGAATCAAGATGCAACTTTCGACCAAACTTTCATTTCAACACTCACTATTTCTTCCCTGCCGCTTGTGTCTTAATGATGGAATCGAAGATTCAAGCAAAAAATTTCAATGGCGGTTTTGCAGAAAAATTCCATTGCATGTATGGAATCATAGACCTTATATGGACTGGCAATTGCTATAGTTTCTGCATAGGAAACAGTGTCCGGAGGAGGTTGGAGAAAGAAACATACTTCTCTCTTTTCTTCTTAATATTTCTCTTTCTCAAAGTGTCCGGAAATGTACATTGCGCGTGTCGATTGAACATATAGCGCGTGAATATATGTCAAGCATGCGCAAAATGTACTTCCGGACTCTTTAGAGAGAGAAGTATGGACGCAATCTTGCTTGTATATTACCTGTCCATATCTATGAGATCTATGTATGGAACTGTCGCTCTTGAGACAGAACGTCACATAGCAAATTCGATCACTCACACTACACTGGATTAATGCACATTAAAGACTGTTATATATGAACATATCTAAATGCAATAATACAATATAATCATTTTAACGATGAAATCATTAATGCTAAGTAATATGTATAATATAAATAGTCAATAATGATATTATTGACTATTTATATAATTGTTTAAAATTATATAACAGGCCGTGTTCCAATATACAATTGCCAGTACTGAACATCTATAGTTTATGTTACATATACTATAGATTTTCAGTACTGGCAGTGTATATTGGAACAAGACTATATTTATGTGCTTTTACGTTTAAATTATTTCATGTATAGTGGCTTTTAAAGCGTCGTCTACAATACGTGGAGTAAGCGTGGAGTAAGAAGTAAGAGTAAGAGGGATTCAATCATAGGCGCTGGAGTAAGGGCATGAGCGAATTAAATTTATTTTATTTCCTAATCTTACTCTTACGCTTACTTCTATTGTAGACCACGCATAATATGCACTAATCCAGTGTAGATTAAATTTGCTATTAATTACATATGTGATGGCTCGTTGTCAAGACATGAGCGACATAAAAGGAAAGGTTGGCGTCAATACGAAAATCGGGCCGAAAATTGCATCTAAATCTCACTACAGATTTATAATAAACTTACTTGACTTTTCTCTCCTCTGCCTTCCCAGGTTTGGTACGCTGGGCTCTATCGCCCATACGTGTACCATCCAATTTTCCCACGAGGGACATAACCTCACCGGTAGCTTCATCTCGACTGCGTCTTTCTATTAATCGGACATCAGCTTGTAAAACAAGATTGGAATTCTGCAAATATAATAAAAATTCTGCAAATGTTATGAGATATAATGCAACACAATCATACACATGATACACCATAAACATAACGTTACATATAAACATGGTGTAAGATTAAAAAATGAGTATGTATAAACAAAATTAACGGGACAATTAAAAGCAACGATTATGTCATAACTAGAAAGTTAATAACGAAAAATAAGGGATACAAACCGCTTTATATTCGTATTGTAATTGACGTGCAGCAGCATCCGCCATGATTGTATTCTTTTAACGCTTTTGCAAGATAGGATAATCTTCCATTTTCTGTTAATTTAAGGAAATTGTAAGGAGCGCCTCTAGTGGAGGCTGGGTCCAACTAAATGAACTTAAGGGCGGTATTCATAGGGCGACAGCACACAGGACGCGTTGACGCGTTAGGGCGACTGCACACAGGACGCGTTGACGCGTTATGGCTCTTGCAGACCAGCGCGATTTAGTCGCGCGCGACGCGCGATATCCAATGA
>NJRP01002530.1:4338-20153 GCA_003063835.1 Aphaenogaster floridana
GTGCGTATGTGTGTGTGTGATACCCGCACTCGTAATTTACACACATACACACAAAAGTATGTACAAATATATGCGCTATGTATCATGGAAACATCGTTGTTGAACAATGCATTATCAAAACCTAATGACTATTTACAAAAAAAAATAAAACTAACACCACACGTATACGTATAAGTAAACAGGTGCATGAACATCTTGCTGAATAAATAAGATTCTTGAATAAACGGATAAAAGGGGGATACATTCGAATCATGAGGCACAGAATGTAAATGTGCAAAATACCTCTTGCAGAAGCAATCTCAGACTGTCCACGTCGCTCTGCGTGGTGTTGTGTTGCATGGACGAGCCGAGTATCGGGGATCGGCTGCGACTAGAAGGGGACAGGTAGTTCTCGATGGGGCTGTGTGCCGGTTCTCCCTCCGAGCAAGAGGACATAGCCGGCGAACCGGGGATCCCGCTCATCCCGCTGCCGACGGAGATGTCCTCGCTTCCTCGCTGACCATCGGGAGAAGCATCGGAGAAGTTGAGTTTCCTATTCGTGGAAAATAAATTTCTTTTCTTTAACGTCGACTGAAGTTAATGGTTTGTTTATTGTGATACGCTGCAAATTACGTTTGTTACAGAAAACGTGGTTCCCTCAGCACTCCAAGATGCCTCAGGCTCTCATTGGAGTGGCCACAAAGTGTCGTCACAGAATTTTTGCGAGCAAGGATAAATCATCATTGGGAACGCAGACGAAGTGTTTAAATTAAAAGAAGATAAAGTTTTCAAATCGAGTTGAAACATACATAATAAAAAATATACGATAATCTCATAATAATGCTTAAGTCTCAATATATAAATATATCAATTATTAATGAATAAATAAATTATTTAATTAAAAAGGTTCTCCTTAAAAAAATGGAGTCACATGACTCTTTATATCTTTTAACTCAAGAGCTTTTTGGCCATTGCCATCTTCAAAATAATAAATAATAAAAATTTAAACAATAAAAACGATAATTTGTTATTAAAAAGTATTTTTTTATGTGGAAAAAATTGTTCATAATAATTTTAATGTAGTTTAAATATCAATAATTTTGATAGAAACGTGGCAACACAGAGCATTTATTCACTAGTATGACGTCAATTTAAAGAAAATTGTATAAAAAAAAATTTATGTACATTTCATACTCTTACACAAAAATGATACGGTGAAACTTCATTTTTTTATTCCAAAATATTCTTTAAACTTCCTTCATATAAATATAATTTTTAAAAATTTTTATATTTTTTGTAATTAAATTACTTAAACTCGTTCTCATAAGATTCAATGCTGTTTTAGAAAATTATTTTTAAAAAACTATATGGTCCAAAAATTTGAAAATATTCACGAATGTCTAAATATTAATCATAAACTTGTTCTCAAAATTTGATTAAGTTCTTATATTATGTGAAAAGACTGAAGAATCTGCTTAAGCAATTCTTATTAAAATGGATTTTTCAATATATAAGTAATAAAATATCTAATTTTTGGAAAATTTTACAATTTACCAGATTTATTTCATATTACATTGTAATAAAATTTGTCGATATAAAAATAATTAATAAATTATAAATCATAATCTTATGATAATTATTCGAAGATCAAGTTACATGAATGCGTTGTTTTACCTATTGGCAGCGTTCGCCAATTCTCTTTCTTTATCCGCCTGGAGACTCTGCCTAATCAACATCGCCACTTCCGAGTTCTTGGGGTCTCTCTCCCTGCCGATGACAAATCGCACAAGACCGGAAGTGTTCCTCAACACGCTAGCGGCATAAGCCTGCGTCACGCCGACCAAACTCTTGCCGTCAACCTCGACGATCTGGTCGTTCACCTGGATTCGACCCTCGCGCGCGGCTGCACCCTTCTCCGTGATAGTTTTCACAAAGATACCCAACTTCTCTAGACCCGCGTCCGCGCCCACGCCCATTCCGATTATGCTGAGGCCCAAGCCTTCTGGACCCTTCATCAGTTCGACAGGAAATACCTAAGTTTTTTTTTAAAGATTAGTATCGTAACGCATTAATATCGTAACGATTTTCTTAAGAAAAAGTGCATTTAATTTAAAATAAAAGATTAAGCTTGTTAAAAAAACTCTCAGTATCTCAAAATGCCCCATGAAACTCGTTTCTCCTTGAAACGATCACAAAATACCATCACGGAACATTTTTTAGCAAAGATAAATTGCCATTGAGAACACAACGGAGAGGAAATGTTCAAAGACTTAAAAAATTAATTCGTGAGAAGAAATTGCATTAAAGAATCAGCGATATTACTTTCCAAGATTTCCAACGGGACCATTATTTTTATTCTATGGGTTACTAAGAAAGCGTGTGCTAGTGATGGCATAAGTAAACATTGATCGCTAACGTATGAGATTACTAAAAAAAAAGGAGTGCTGTTCAAGATTACCTCCATTTTTTCGACGCGTTTTTCCAGCTCGTACTCTGCACTGGCCGCCACAGGGTCGACATCTTCATTGCGACGATCGTATTCATTGACAGAATGCGTAGAATAAACACGCATGGGACCGGTGTCGAAGGACACTTTGGAGGTCTTTTTGATGGGCACGGTGGACGGATAATCTTCGTCGTCTTCATCGGACTCTGGGATTCCTGCCACTTCCATCCAAAAGTGACCGTCTTCGAAATAATGCACACCATTCTCCACGAGTACCTGATTAATTATGATTAAATATTATTAAATAAATTAATGTGTTCTCGCAGAATTGTTTTAAATTCTCTCTGAGAACGATCACAAAAAATTTTTTAAATCGACATAAAAAAATTTTTTTTCTATAAAAACTTGTGTATATGTGTGAAAAACCATATATTTCTTTTTTCTAATCTGTATTTGTTTTCTACCTTTTTTTATCATAGCTCTACTTTCTGATTCAATCTGATTGAGGAAGAAGAAGTTGATAAGTAAGATAATGCCGTAATTGTGATAATTATAATATATATATTACAATTTTTCCTGGAGTTGGAATATATTCGTCCTGGTGCTCGGTTTCGGTGTCATCGTTAGTATCATGAGTGTCGTTTAAGCTGCTGACAGAGCCTAGCAGTCCGCTCTCACTTCCTGTGACTGATCCTATTTGGCTTTCCGTCAACGAGTCTATTGTCAGGTCACTGCGAGATCTATGAGACAAACTGAAATAAATAAAGAGTAAATAGAGGATTGATAGAGAAGCTAAGAGTGTGTAATTTAAAAATTTAAAAATTTTAGCATAATTCCAAAAGTCCAGAGAACTTAGGTATCCAATTGTCCAAGAATTGACAAGAACTCTATTGAAGCATCTATTATCCCAGATTATAAAAATTCGTGAAATGCAATACTTCTTAAATATTGAAGAAATCAAAGATCTAAAAATTTATAATCCTCCAGAGATTCAGAAAAACAAAATTTTAAACACATTACATCCAAAAATTCAATAATTCAGTAATCCACCAAACAATTGATATTGAAAAATTAAAAATTTGCTTAAAATTTTTATTTTAAAAAATAGAGAATAGAAACGAAATTGCAAGAAGACGCAAGAAAGAACACGCAACCGAAAGTACATAAAAAAATAAGCTCGTTCACCTATAATCATGAGTGGCACTATTGATAAGACTGGAATCAGGAGCAGACAGGACATCGGACAGCCAGTCGGGCGTGTTGTCCTGGTCGTCCCTATCCCTGTCCTGTCCTTCCTTATCCTTGTCATTAGAAATCCCATCACCTATTATTGCGTCATTGGCACCGGTGGGAGACAGCAGCCTCGCTATCTCCTGCGCTTCCTCATCCGATAGCAACGCCGAACCTTGTCTAATTTACGTTCACGAATCATTCACTTTGCTTTACGGACGAATTACGTGATCGCTGATAGCGAATCAATTCTGCGGTTCAATGACAAAAGCAGTTATGTCCGTTCGATCACGAGATGTCTCCTTGTTACTTAATATTAAATTTCATACTAAAAGTGACTTATCATTATAACTATCATTTTAATTCAACAAAGCTTTTATTCGTGAAGAAAAATGGTTCCTGTTATCTTAATCTTCTCATCAAAAGAATAGCTCTCTACTGGATAATAAGTGATAAAAACATACAAATTTTGTATACCTTTACAAAGAAATATTCATCTCTTTTTTCTATGCATTAATCTTCACAAAATAATAAAATAGGTAAGATAACACATCTGCTTCCGTTATCAAATTACAGAATTGCAAATGTACTCACCTAATCTTCTTTTCTAAGATGCTGCATGGACCATGGCAATCAGCAGATTTGCATTCAAATAAACACGAACGTATTAGAATCAAAATAAAAGAAAAATAAAGTTATTAATACTAAGCCTCAAATTAAAAAATCACTAAGTTGCAAGACCGCAGCAAAAGAAATTTATTATACTATTAAATATAGAACACGCTATAAAAAATACAATCGCTGTATTAAAATGCAGAAGTTATGTGCTAAAAGCAGCTCCCAGGAACAGCATCATTCCAAAACTATCGTCTTTTTATTGGCATTAATTATCACTATCAATAAAATTAAATATTCCAAAAATAATGGATTCTCTTTTCCTTCCTCTCTCTTTCTAAAATTCTCATTGTTTCTATATATCGTTTCAAATGCAATCTAACATTGATTCTAAAAATTCCTTCTCTTACTCGCTATGTATTTACCGAGAGCTCAGCAAATTTTCAGCCTCGTCCGGAGTCATGGTATCTGGCGTCACAGGAGTGATATGATTGACACTGTTCTTCGAAGCTGTCTCTGGAACAACAAAATTGTTCTGCATTTCTTTTGCCACACATTCTACATTTGTAACGGTCTTCGTATCACTGGAGTCACTATCTTCGAACTGGCTGCTCTCCGACGCGGAGTGCTCGTTGGATTTTTTGCTGGAATGTCTTTGCGAAAGCGTACTAGGTGACAGCGAGGCGCCTTGATTGTTGTTCTCCGATAACCGGAGTTTCGCTAACTCAGCCTTCTGTTTTTCTTGCTCCCACGTCGTCTGGGGCTGGTCCACTTCCTTCTCCAACTTCTTGCTCAAAACACTATTCACCGCTGCGATGCACTCTTTTCTGCTACTGACCACCTCAGATTTCGCCACCTCTGCTACATATTTCTCCTCATCTTTGCTCTCCTTTGTGATAAGCCCAAAGCTATTCATTTCCTGGTTACGAATAATTGCCTTGTCTACATTATCCTTGCTTTCTGCCTCGACAAAGCTGGACCGCTTGCCAGAGACCTCCTCCCTGTTCTTTGCAATCTTCTCCCTTACGCTGATTTTGATTTGATCATTTTTCGCATTCGAGACCGTCTTCTGACAGACTCCATCGCTACTGGATTTCACCTTTGCCTCCAGCGTATCTTCCACAGACGTAATATTGATTTTCATTGCTTCTATAGTGCTGCCGTGGTTCTTTGCCTCCGTGTTTGGTTTCGATTGAGTTTTGCATTCGGTATTACTCTGCGAAACAATTTCTTCACTCTGCTGTAACTTTTTGGCGTATGGAGAAGGCACAGGAATATCCTTATGTTCTAGCGGTGGATACTCTTGGTCAGAACTGATGACAGAGGGTGGACGTGGACCCAGACCTGCAGCCTGAAGATCAAGGCGCACGTGGGAACGTCGAATGACTGTGGTAGTGTCTGTCTCGTTAAACTTGAACTGGTCTTTCTCGGAGAAGCTCTCCATGCCTGAGACGCAGCTCTGATACGTGGCTGGCTTCTCCTGGTCCTCCGCTTCCAAGTCATAGCTGTTGCGACCTGAATTTAAAAGATAAATTTATGACATTAAAAATACTGGAACTGACGTATATACTAAAGTGCTGAAATAACTTATCAAACTAATACAGACTCTAAAGTACCTCCACAATCGATGCAAAGTAATCGTAGGCACATAATTTTATATCTTCCTGGAGTATACGTGACGCTCCAATAAGTATAAAAATATTGATACAAAATATAGTGCAGTGTTTCATATATAAACACTAGTCTTGTATATTCTATTACAAGATCACGCACTTGCGCAGAATATAGCCTTCAATCAATTTAATTAGTTAAACTATAGCACTCAATAGAGAGTTTTACATTAAGATATAGATTATTTAATGCTATTTAACAATTACTTAATGTTATTTATCTTCAATTTTATTTCAAAGTAGTTTATCTTATTCGTTAATTAATTGTGTACATATTTTTTTAAATAGCAAATAATATTTAGATTGTGTAGATTTTTATTGCAATATTTAGATTGTTAGATTTTTATTGCATGTTTACATAATTTCTGCAAAAATTTAATAGAGATCTCTTTTCACACATTTAATTCCTTAATTTATAAAACTATAAAGAAGTATCCAAACTGTAAACAGTTCATATATTTCTTCATAATAAATTATTTATTTCTCGTTTTGATTCTTTAATTTATAACTTCAATTTTCTGTTAGTTCGCTAATTTATAATATAAAAGAATATTTAAATCTGAAAATTTCAACTTGTAAATATATACATATTTTCCCATTAAATTATTAACATGTTCAAAGACTTTCTTATGTGTAGTTATTAACAAACAAACATTTTTGTATTTTCCATTTTTAGACATTTATATTATATTTATATAGCAAAATGTTTTACAAACTTGCTCTTTTCGCATTTATAAAACGCATTATAACTCATTCTATCTTCGGAGAAGTCACTGTACTGATTAAAACTGTTCGGAACACAACATCGATGATTTTTAAATCCCAAAATTCTGTAAAAAGCCCCAGAGACACTTTTGCAAAGTAAACGCGATGAGGCACGAGCATTTGGCTGCTGGACAAGCCGCACGGTGATTTCTATAAATAATACCGTGGCACACTGGTAAAAGAGGAGGTGGCAGAGCAAGGGAAGGAGAAAAGAGGAAAAAAGGGGGCTACGTCTGGTACTTTTACTTTTTGGCATTTTGGCACACTGCCATCCCAGTCCACGACAGCGAAAGTCACCTGGCTTCACCGACGCTTCTCAAAAATGTAAAGATTTATTTTTCAAGGAAACTATTTATCATAAAGATGAGTTTAAGTTGTGTAAACAAGCATATTAAAATCGATATATAAGATTAGTGAACAAAATTATATATATACTTAATTCTTTTTATATTATTCTTTTAAAAATTATTTTAATAATTCTTAAATAATTTTTTTCGTCTTATTTGTAAATTAAAGCTAAAGAAACAAAATTGTACAACTCCAAGGCGACTTTTATTGATCGTGATAGTTATAAATTCATTTCAATGCGCTTTTTCCATCTATAATAAAGTCCTTCGGCTTCACAAGACTTTTTCCATGTATCTAATAGCTTACCTGTCTGATGTTTCTCTGACATTTCCTTCTCCGCTTTTTCCTCCTTGCTATCCTTTGAGGGCGAACTAGGTGAACTCATGCTGGATGAGGCACTGTCGGTGCCTGCGGAGGGCAGACCCAGCTCAGATTCCGGTGATCGCAGCTCGGTCCTCTTATCATCCACTGCGGTCTCTTTTCTTTTCGCATTCGCACTTGGTCTGGCCCAATCGGGTCTTGGATCCGGCCTGACCGCCTCGCCACCCAGTTCTGGCTCTAGAGCCTCCTTCGACGAAGTCTTCAGATCTCTTAAGTCTACTGTCCTCTTTAGAATCTCTTCATTTTTCGCTAACCATTCATTCCTCCATTCGGAGGTCTTCGCTGGCGAGTGAATCGGACTTGGAGGACAGTTAAAGTATTCCGGCGCTTCTAGCAGGTCGCTCTCCCTTCTCGTCAGGATATTGTCCATCGAGGCACTTCGAGTTGGACTAGAAACCTCGTAGTTCAGTACAGGTGATGCTTTTGTCTGCTCGGGAAAGTCGTTTGCGATGGCAGTTTTAGATTCTGGAACAGCTGAGCCTTTCGTGACTTCTTCTGATCCCTCCATAGCCTCCACGGTCTCCTCTTTTGAAGACTCTATTGGTTTAGAAACTATAGCTTTGAATATTGGTGCTTCCTCCGTAGATGTAGAATTTTTCAAGGTCTCTTTCAAATTTTCTGTTGGCCTCAAAACTGCTTCCACAACTGGTGGGCTTTTTACAGTCTGTGTTGTAGTCTTAGAAGCTTCCTTAGCGTCCTCCGCTGGTTTTGAAACTATAGTTTTGCTTGCTGGAATTGGTTCTGCAGTAGCAGAACTTATCAAATTCTGCACGGTAGATTTAGAAACATCCTTGACGGCCTCTGTCGACCTCGAAGTCACAATTTTGCTTCCCGTAACTGCCTCTGTGGTTGCTGTACCCTTCAAATTCTGTGCTTTGGAAGCCTCCTTGGAATTTTCTGCTGACCTTAAAGCTGCTTTCGAACTATTCTTCTGCACAACAGCGTACTCCGGCAACGAAGCGTCCTGAGTCTTATCGGCGCCGCCACTTTTGTTCTCTTTTGGAACATTCTGAGGTTTCTTCTTCTGCACAACGGCATATTCCGGAATCGTCGGCGAGATGTCGTCGAACCTCTCCACTGTTGCATACTCTGGGCTCTCCAGCAGTTCGGACGAGCTGACGGTGGCGATACTCGCCGGTCGTTCCCTCCTATTGGCCGCGGAAGAGTTCCTTATAGGTGGAGGTGGGGGTGGGGGCGAGCGTGCCGAGCAAAAGCTCGCTGATCTGGTAGCTGGGCTGGCGGAGTCGCTAGCTGCCGCGCTTGCCAAGCTCTGGCACGTATCAACGAACGATGCCGACGACTGCTGCGCCTGACTCTGAGCATTCTGGGAGTTCAGGGAAGTTTGGACTAGCGAGCGATTCGGATCGGAATTGTAGCGATTCGGTCTAGTCTTAGAGAAGTGGCTAGTCCAATTCCGTTGCTTCTCGATGAGCTCTTTCGAATTCGGCCGGCGTTCCGGCTTTTCCGGACGCTCCGGACGATCATTTTCTTTGCCCGTCCGTTCGGGCTTACCCAAGCCCACGCCGGGACGTCGCTCTGGTGCGCAGTGGCCGTTCTCGAAGTGCCGCTCCGCGTTCAAAGTCGGTACGCTGGCGCTCCACGTGCTCAGGTGTTCACGACTGCCCGGGGGAGAGGGTGAATGAGGACGGGGTGATCTTGTGGGCGAAGTGCATCCGGAACCCGAGTTTGCGGAACTGGAACGAGACCGGAGACCATGCAGGTTATTCGGTTTTGTAACCCGTTCCACCCTGGAAGAGGAGAGAAAGTTATTTTAATTGCCTAGTTTACACCGAGCACTTGATACGCGTACCAAATAGTAAATAACTATTAAATTAGTTTAATCATTGGCTGTACAGCTCAAACACACTACTTGATACGCGTATCAAGTGCTCGGTGTAAACTAGGCATATGTTATAAAACTACAAAAGTTTAACATATCGGATCTCACAGATTCACTTGCATAGTTCCAGTTTATTAGAAAAAATTAAAATAAGATGTTATAATATAATTAAAAAGTAATTAAGAAATTAATTTACGTAATAAATTCAATAAAAATACAAATAAATTAACAAGTTTTAAGATAAATCTATACAAAATTATATAATTGCAAAAATTCGAGAAACTAACAATTAATTAATAAAATTGGATAGATATAATTTTGAGAGATAATATAAATTTCTGTGATTCACAAATTGCTTACGGTTTGTTCGATTTGTTTTCCTCGCCAAGTTTCTCAAAGAGGGCTCGCGCATTGTTGAAACGTGCCACATGGCTCTCAGTTCTGACCACTGTTACTTGTGTCGGAGACTCCTTCAGTGGAACAGCTGGCTCCTTAAATCCATCCGAAAGAATATTGTTCGTTCTGTGACTCAGATTATCCAGTTGTGGCTTGGATTGGAAGATGTTCGCGATAGCTGACACCTTGGAGCCACCTACTCGCTTTTTCTCTTCTATCGCCGCCATGTCGGGCACAAGCTTGCAAAAGAAAATATATTTAGCATATTTTGAATTATTTAAACATTCTTTTTACAATTTAAAATCATTTTATAACGCAAAATATCTTTTTTGTAATATAAATCGTTGACAAATATATATTAAATACAAAAATTATATTTTAATATCTGCAAATTTAAAAAAATAGCTATTGTTTCAACAAAATATTTTTAATAATATTTAACGAAATACTTGATTAATACTTTACCTATGGCTGACAATTAGTAGTGGTATTTATATATAAGTGCTAATTATTTAAATGTTTCAGCCCATTGTCATTCATATGCATTTAATATACTTCATTGCAGTAACCTGTAAAAAATAATTTATATATATATATATATATATATATATATATATATATAAACATATATTAAATTTAATAATTACTAAAAATAAAAAATTAAGTAATACTAAGATTAGGACCGACGAAATTGTCAAATATAAATGAGAATAGGCCAAATGTCGATCAACCGCGGATATTGGTGCGTAATAATAATTTTTGTGAATTCCCTGTTTATGTCTACTGCGCGCCGCATATTCGTCGGTCTTGAAACACAATCCTTACATAAAGCCGGAATTAATTCACATGTTAAATTGACGAGCAATTTAATAGATTTGATGCTAACAAGCATCTATAAGATCTTTTTCGGGAAAGGGGGATCTTATAGATGCTTGTTAGCATTAAATCTATTAAATTGCTCGTCAATTTAACATGTGAATTAATTACGGCTTCATGTAAGAATTGTGTTTCAAGACCGACAAATATGCGGCGTGCAGTTCGTATGAACAGGGAATTCACAAAAATTATTATTACGCATCAAGATCCGCGGTTCATCGACATTTAGTCTATTCTCATTTATATTTAAAAAATTAAGATTTTAAGATATTTAAATATACATATATATTCAGTTTAATATTTTGCATACATGTCATAATCAAATTTAATTCACGATTACAATCATTATCTTAATTAGCTAATAAAATGTCTTTTTTTGCTTTATTTCTATTTTAGTATTTCGGAATAAACTTTTAATTTATAAATTTAATTAATCTGTAATAAATTTAAAAAATAATCAAGAGATAGGATATTAAAAAAATAATATTAAGTTATCAAATGATAAAAAAACAAATTACTTTAAAATAATTCTACAATTAATATTCTGTAAATAAAATCTGTCTAGATTTCATGCTTTCGTGGTATATCAAAGAACATACATTTTCTGCCATTGTTGCCTATAGCTATCACACATTAACACAGTCAATTGGATTTTCTGACCTTTACAGAATTTGAGTATCTATCTTTCTTAAAGAATTAATACCGTATATTTCCCCCCAATTTTACTATTTTTATAACATATATTTAAAAACGTGCTAAAATAAAAAATATTAAAATATAAAATACAAACGCATAAAAATATATTCTTCAAAGATACCAAAATAAAAATTACGAAAACAGAAAAAGCAATGCAAAATGTCTCGCACAGTAATATTGAAAACTAGTTTTGTATAATAAAATTGTATATAATTTTTTTTAAATACATGTATAAAATCATAAATTTCAAATATTAATAATAATAGTAAAACGAACTTGGAAATTATTTTGTAACTTTGTTATAAATATAATTAATTAAAATAAATAAAAATTATGTTAATTATAAATTATAAATTGCAAATTTATTCTAAAATATTCATATCTTTTTATAATAAACTATAGGATCACATTTTTGTTTTATAATCACGTTTTTTTATATTTTTATGCACAACCGTTATATATTTATATATCTGAAAAATGATAATAGAAACAAAAAAGCTGAATGACAGGTATAAGATATAATAGGTGGGTCTGCCATGCCTGGGTTTCAACCCTCCTCCCATAGCACACCATGTTGCTGCAATCAATACTTGAATGCTGTCCCTATGGTAGATAGATGCGAAAAGAGCTGCAATTTTGCATCGCTCACATGATCATGTAATTGCTCGCGTGACCATAGACACAATCATATACGTTTGTATTGTACTGAATGGTGTTTGCTATGGGAGTTCATTCACAATGTTTGCTATCTAGGTGTACTCTAGATAACTATAGATTTATATCTAGATGCCTGAGATTTGCTGAAAATAAACAATCTATATTTAGATATCAAGCTTTCTGTATTCTCGGTGAATTGTTTAACTTCGAAAATTTAGTTCTCGTTCATTCTTCAATAATATATTGGAATGGCAATAAAAAAAGTAATAGTGAACACATGTCATATACACACATGTGTTATCACATGTGTATATGTCTATTCATATATCCAATATTTAATTTTTAATTAATATTTAATGTTTAATTAATTTTAATCTAATCATTTTCATAAAGTAAATACAATCATATGTCTATACACATATCCAATATTTAATATTTAATTTTAATTTGATTGTTGATTGTTAATCTAATAATTCTCATAAAAAGTAAATACAATCTGATCTAATTTTACTACACAAAACTTGTCTCGACCATCATTAAATAAACAATTCAATGTTGGTACATATATATATATATATATATATATATATATATAAATTGCTTTATATATTTCAAAATATCTATTCAATTAATATTTCTTCAACAAAAATGTAATAAAATTATAAATTAATAAAACTAATTGAATATAATCAAAAGAACTTCATAACTTTGCTACAGATTCCCTTTCAAAATCATCATAGAATATCAAATCTAATACTTTCATATAGTGCTATACAGAGAATTACCTTAATTAATTTATCAGTGAAAATAAAGTAAGCGTTCATTAATGAAATTAATTAAATACAATCTTCAAATTCAAAAATATCATGAATTCATAAAATTGTCCTACAACTATTAGGAATTGCTTGGAAATTATTTCATATGATTTTATCATTTATCTTGAAATATACATTAACAAGTTAGTGAGATGTAATCTTCAAATTGTTAAATGTATGTATATGTCTATCTCTACATATCCAATAATACAGGCCCGATTTTCCATTTTCTGATTAACTTGTGGTTTAGGCTTAACCTGATAATAATATAAAAATTATATTTTTTATCTATGGTTAATCACTAAAATGATGGTTTTATAGTGATAACTTTTAAAGTTATCCCTTGATATCAATTTTAGTTTAATAATCTCATAAAGTAATACAATCTGACTCATGTCCATTTCTACAAATATAGATTAACTTTAATCTCGGTTTAATTGACTCTTTATCTTTTTCTAATTCTTAAGAATTAAAAAAAGATAAAGAGTAAGTTAAACCGAGATTAAAGTTAATCTATATATTAGTAGAAATGGACATCAATCTTACTATACAAAACTTATCTCAACTTCCATTGAATATCAAATTCAATGCTAGAAAAATTGCTTTATATATCTCAATATGCAGTAAATTAATATTTCAATAAAAATGTAATAAAATATAAATTGATAAAACTAATTGAATATAATAAAAACTCCATAACTGCTACAAATACCCTTTCAAAATTGTCATAGAATATCAGATGTAATACTTTCATGTAGCGCTATACAAAGAATTACCCTAATTAATTTGTCAGTAAAAATTAAATAAATGTACATTAAATAAATACAATCTTCAAATTCAAAAATATCATCAATTCATAAAATTTTCCTACAATAGCCATTAAGAATTGCTTATAAATTACGTATATATTTATCATTCATTTCAAATATCAGTAACAATATAATGAAACACACATTAACAAATTAGTGTAATCTTCAAATTATTAAATATATATCTATCCACGTATCCAATAATTCCTAATATTTAATATTAATCTTACTTTAATAATCTCATAAAGTAATACGATCTGCTCAAAGTTCATCACATAAACTTGTTTCAACCATCGAATATAAAATACCGATAAACTACTTTATTTCAATATGCAGTAAATATTTCCATAAAAATGTTATAAAAATTGATAAAATTAGATAAACACAATCAAGAATAATTTTGCTATACTTTTTCAGAATCGTCATAGAATATCAAACACAATGTTTTCATACTGTACTATATAAAGACTTATTCTACTTGTTATCAGTAAAAAATAAATCACAAATAAATTACAAACAATAATTTGTAGTCAGTAAAAATAAAATAAACATACATTAATAAAATTAAATACAATTTTAAAATTCAGAAATATCATGAATTTATAACATTTTCCACGATAGCCATTAAACATTGTTTATAAATCTTCTTGTATAATTTTATTATTCATTTAAAACGTCAATAATAATATAATAAAACAAACATTAACAAAGTGAGATGTAATCTCCAAATGATTAATTCAGCAGCTTTATTAAACAATGCAGCTTTTCCTAAATAGGCGTCAAACATCGGAGCAAAAAGCTCGCGAACTGTTATCAATTTCAATGTAAATATTTGATTAGACTATCAATAATGTCACTATACGATTAAATACGAGTGGAATCGAATTTGTTAAAAATCACAATTTTTACACTTTATAACAATTCCATTTTTTTTCAAAACGGAACAGATTTTTAATCATCACTGGACGTTACTACCTGCACATTGCCTAACTTAATTTCACGGTAAGCTCGAGCGAGACAGACATTGTCTGTTATCGAGACAGTAAAATGACAATTTGCAGAACCCAGTTGGGTGTAATTGTGATTTCGGCGAACTTGGCGATCCCGCAAACGTTCACGGCAAACAAAACATCTTCCCGATCGCCATTACACCCCATGAGTTTCCCCATAAAGGCGCCGCTTCGCCGAAGCCCTCCACGGGGACGCCGCCGACCGGCGTCGGCAGAATCGGCGGCGTCGCCCCCGGGATGCGCGCGAGCCTCGTCGCCAGCGGCCGTACCTCCACCGCGGAATTACTTAGAAACTGACCCGGAAGACGATGTCACCATGTGCGCGCGAGCATCTCTTGGACGGGCGAGCCGCACGACTTGGCACGATTCCGCTCTGCGGCGCCCTCGGCAGTTTACGGTTCGCGTCGCGTTCTCACGACACGACGGCGACGACGACCGACGACCGACGACGCGAACGACGGCGAGGTGCGCGGTGAAGTGTCTGCGTGCCGTTAATGCACGGCCACGTCCGCCATATCCGTAGCAGCGAGCTGGCGCGTCGTCGATCCCGATCCGTGATCACCTAACGATCACCGTTCCGCGACACGCCGTTCCATATCGCGAACTTGCGCGAACTGCCCCAGCCGACGGACATCGACGACGGTAATCGACAGACACTGCCCCGGCCCGACCGCGTTGACAACCGTGCAAAACTGCGAGATGATGAACCAAGATGGCCATTGAGAATCTAGGGATTTTCCCAGTCTGTTCGTTCTTCTTCTTCTCTAGTCTAGGGTAAAGATCCTTTGGGCGTTTTCCAACAAGAGACACTGGGGGGGTTACTTTTGAAATCGTTCGTTTATAAACGAATTCGTTTATAAATGAACGATTTCAAGAATAGATTCCGTAAAGCGCATATGCGCGCATTTTTCTATAGTAAACGTTACGTATCAGGCTAATATTACATGTGTCGTACGACAAAATTTTTAAACACGTTGATTGGCTGCTGGATAGAGAATTTCTGGAGACTCGAGAATTCTCTATCCAGCAGCCAATCAACGTGTCTAAAAAATTTGTCGTACGACACATGTAATATCAGCCTCACTGATCTCAATGGGTGCTTTCCAATTGCTTAACACTTTTTGACACAAACGTACACAGGAATACACAAAGGGTGCTTTCCAATTGCTTAACACTTTTTGACACAAACGTACACAGGAATACACAAAGTGTAGCGTTGTGTATGACTCAATTGGAACAGAATGTGTACTAATGTGTACGCTGTGCATGGTTTCGGGTAGAG
>NJRP01002540.1:0-13365 GCA_003063835.1 Aphaenogaster floridana
TCATTGGATATCGCGCGTCGCGCGCGACTAAATCGCGCTGGTCTGCAAGAGCCATTACACATGGTCTGTTCTTTTCAGCTGCACTTCTGAACTAGTGCAATAAGTTAGAATGAAAGAAAATATATTTGTCTCATTCTAACTTATTGCACTAGTTCAGAAGTGCAGCTGAAAAGAACAGACCAATTGTGTCCTTGCTGGAAAGCACCCATGATCGATCCCCTGCAGTGCAGCTAAAAAGAACAGACCTACTGAATCGCCTAGCTGAACGCACCCATTCACATTCACATCAACATCGGGCAGACGGATCACGGACGACGGGCCATACGTCAAATATGGCGGAGCTGATTGCGATCCCATTGAAGAAACCCTCCGACGTCGACGTGGTAAAGCCGCTCACCAATGTCATCCGGTCGACGTACAGCGGCACGGGCAAGGATTACGCAGACGCCATCGCGGAGTTCAGTAAGCTGCGGAACAACGCTCTATGGCGCGCCTTCGAGAAGTACGAGAGCTCGTTGCAGGTTATCTACAGGTATGAGTCATCCTTCTCAAATATTATTTAGATTATATATGCATGTGACAATCGTGCCGGATGTCACGATCTCTCAAACGACCGACCGGAACGTCTGGTATATTTCGTTCGCCGTCTCCGCGCCCTCGAGCCATCATGTCAACGAGTCTGGAATCGGTGACGTACAACATTCGGTCGGGACGATTCATCTACGCGAGATAGATAATGAAAGAATGTCGCGTGTCTTCCGCTCTTCCCTTTCTTCCGGAGAATAAAACTCTGAAAAGAGGAGTTTAAAGTCTGAAGATCTTCGTGGATTAAGGTTTGAAGGTGCAGACACACGATAGAATGTTATACGTCAGCGAGCTTGGAACCGATGACGAACAACATTTAATCGGGCCGATTTATCTACGCGAGGTAGATAATGAGGAAACGTTGCGTGTCTTCTCCTCTTCTCTTTCTTCCGGAGAATAAAACTCTGAAAAGAGAAGTTTAAAGTCTGAAGATCGTGTGGATTAAGGTTTGAAGGTACATACACACAATAGAGTGGTATACGTCAACGAGTCTGAGGGCCTATTCTGTAACCTTTAACGACAGTGTCGTCATCGTTACATTCCCGCTTGGGCTGTGAACGTGTTCGGACGTGTTTCGTCCCGAAAGAATTTTTTGGTTTGGCTGATTGGGCTGATGCAATCGGCTGTTTGTGTATAGAAATAGGTATCCCCGTGTAAGGGGTGGATTTAGAAGAAGTGTGCCAAAATAACCACAAGAACTTGTTTCGGTTGACGGCACGTTAAATATCCATCAAAAAAAAAAGTCGTCATCGTTACGTTGCGCAGCCTTTTTTACCATATTATATTTGCGCAATGACAATATAACGATAACGACACTGTGGTTAAGTTCAGAATAGGTCCCCTGGAACCGCTGACAAACGACATTCGATCAGGCCGATTTATCTATGCGAGATAGATAATGAGGAAACGTTGCGTGTCTTCCCCTCTTCCCTTTCTTCCGGAGAATAAAACTCTGAGGACCGATTGTTCCAACTTCTTGGTAAGCTAACTAAATGTTAAATCATATGTTTATCTTCGTCTAATTTGAAGGAGAAACAAAGAGAGACATATGATTTAACTATTAGTTAGCTTACCAAGAAGTTGGAACAACCGACCTTGAAAAGAGGAATTTAAAGTCTTAAGATCTTCGTGGATTAACGTTTGAAGGTACAGACGCATAAAGCGGTGTCTACAATGAGATTTTAAGTCGTAAGATTTAAGAAATCGACCAATCACAATCAAAATTGCGGTCTTAATTTTAGAATGCTCAACTGTGATTGGTCGACATGTTAAGTCTTACGACTTAAAATCTCATTGTAGACACCGCTTAATAGATTGTTATACATCTGGAATCAGTGACGAGCAACATTCGGTCAGGTTGATTTATCTACGCAAGATAAATAATGAAGGAATGTCGTGTGCCTTCCCCTCTTTTTTCTCTATCCAAAGAACGAAACTCTGAAAAGAGTTATGAGTTTAAAGTTTAATGATCTTTGTGGATTAAGGTTTGAAGGTACAGGCAGACAATAGAATGTTATCGTACGTTCTATCGCTTTAACACTATTTAACAGGACTTAAATCTTGGTACAGAAAAAATTTTAGTCTTGGTACATTTAAAGTTCAAAGAGATTGAGATCCTATGGAACTGTATTGTAGAAGAATCTTGTTTGTTCACTACTGAAAAACATTGTCAACTGAATATATATATGTAACTTTATTTTGCAGTTATTACGATCAGTTATGTGCTCTGGAAGGAAAAATTCCTGCTCACGAGTTGCAGATACCGTTCAAATGGAAAGATGCTTTCGACCGTACGATTTTTGGAGGAAAACTTAGCTTAAGTAAGTACTGAAAAATATATAATTATCTTATAGCTCAATTTTGATTTTACAATGAAATTCGAACTGTTTGAGAATTATTCGAAGAAATTGATAGACAGATGTCAGGACGTATGAGTAATCTCTAGATTGAGAATGTGTGTTAGAGTTATAGATAAGATAAGAGAGAAAGAGAGAGAGAGAGAGAGAGAGAGAGAGAGAGAGAGAGAGAGAGAGAGAGAGAGAGAGGTGATATAGATTTCACTTAAATCTATATACATTGATAATATGATACAACTTGTAACACTGTTTTATACAGCGATCAGTACATTGGCATATGAAAAAGTATGTGTGCTCTTCAATATCGCTGCTTTACAAAGTTCAGTGGCAGCTACGCAATCCTTAGACAGCGATGAAGGATTAAAACTGTCAGCTAAGTTATTTCAGGTTTGCTTTTTTCTCCCTACATATTACTAATATTTTTTACCGTATGTTTAATTGGATAACTGGTCTGTTTAATTAGATAATTGGTGTGTTTAATTGGTTACTTTTCCTGTAGCAATCAGCTGGAATATTTAATCATCTGAAAGGAAATGTTATGATGGCAATTCAACAAGAACCGACACCCGACATTAGCCCAGAAACGCTTGGAGCGTTGAGCGCATTAATGCTCGCGCAAGCGCAAGAAATATTTGTACATAAAGCGATCCACGATTCTATGAAGGATGGTATTGTTGCTAGACTAGCAGCGCAAGCGGAAGAACTCTATGCGGATGCTCTGAAACTATTCCAGAAAGAAATCTTTCGTGCGTTTTGGGATAAGGAATGGGTGCCACTGGTTAGTACATTAGAATAACATATAGGCTGCGTTCGGTTTGGGCGCTCACACGCTGTAAGCGTCATACTATCTTTGTTGCTCATTAAATGTAGAACAAAGATAGTATGACGCTTACAGCGCGTGAGCGCCCAAACCGAACGCAACTATAGAATCGCTTTCATACGTTATAAATAAATGTTGTTGCAGGTAGCGGGTAAACAAGCTGGTTATCGCGCCATGGCTGAATATTATCAATCACTTGTATGCAAGAATAATAAATCGATTGGAGAAGAAATTGCGAGACTGGAGGTAATTGCAGTATTACCTGAGTTGTTCATTTCACAAATTTATAATTTTTAAAACACGATTAAAACACGTTAACATTTCCAGCACGCCATGGAGTTGTTCAAAGCTGCTCAGCAAAGATCGAACAAGCCGAATTTGTTTCAAGATTACGCCAACAAGGCACAAAGAAATCTAACGGAAGTAAAAAAAGATAATGATTTTATATATCATGAAAGGATCCCAGACATCAAGAACGTGGAAGCTATAGGAAAAGCTAGCGTTGCTAAATTACTCCCACTACCTGAAATATTCAGTGCCGATTTTAAAGGTTCTCGTTATTGACTTTACATAAAGAAAGAGTCGCCTTCTTTTCGTAATATTAATTATTTTTATTGACACATGCTTACAGATTTGTTTGCCGAGCTGTTACCTCTTAATGTACGCCACGCATTATCGGCCTATGAGAATCGTCGTAATGAGCTTGTTAATTACGAAATTTCAAATCTTCGTGAAATGACTCAACTTTTAAATAGGTATATATTTGAAGTATAGTGCAATTTTCATCGTTGAGTTATAGATCCCTCATAAAATATCTTTATCGTATATACATACAGCGTTTTGGCAAGCTTGAACTTACCAGCGGCTATAGAAGATACGAGTGGAACAGAAATACCTCAATCGCTTTTGGACAAAGCGCTTAGCGTAAGAGAATCTGGTGGAATAAAAGCTTTGGAATTATCTATGAGAGAACTGCCGGATTTATTGCAGCGCAATAAAGAACTTTTAGACGAGGTAAAAATATTGTACATGTTTGTAAAGCTCCTTAAATATGTAGTATATTATCTTTTACATACTTATAGTCTGAAAGAATGTTACAAGAAGAGCGTGAATCTGACAACCAGTTAAGAGAACAATTCAAAGAACGTTGGAAGCGGACACCTAGTGCTCGATTGACAGAACAATTTACTAGCAATTTACAAAAATATCGTGAAATTATCAATAATGCAGTTACTGCTGATAAGGTAAAAATTCAAACAGAGAAAAAAGAACTTCGTGACTCTCATGTATGTTTCATTGTGTATTGGCCATATACAGGTAGTTCGTGAGAAATATGAGAGCTATAAAGAAGGGATCGAAATATTAAGTTTGGATGAGGATGAACTTGCTAGGGCTATTCCGCAAGGTTCTGCTCTTCAAGAAAGTAATGCTGTTATCCAGCTCAGGAAATTAATGGAAGCTGTAAGTAAAAAGAAATCACAAGGAGAATTTTTTGTATTCTAATCACCGTGGAGTATTTCTTTTTTCTTTGTTAGGTTGCCACATTAAAAAGTGTACGAGACACTATCGAAAATGAATTTAAATTCGCTGCCAATGACATGAAGACGACGTTTATTTCGGCACTCGCTAAAGACGGCGCAATCGACGAACCAAATATATCTGTCGAGAGTTTGGGAAAGTGTTATGGGCCTTTGCAAAAGCAAGTACGAGAAAGTATAGCGCAGCAGGAAAAATTGGTTGCTGAAATTCAGGTATATATCTGGCATTTTCATGATGGATAACTGTCATGAATCAAGATCAGAGGGGGAAAAATGAAAGAGGTGGGAGACATATATAAAAATCTGCGATGATTTTAGAGTTGCCATGCAGAATTTACAAACGAACAAGCTGGTACTGGTAGTGCGCGAGAAGCAATGCTCTGTAAACTGGCTTCCGCTTACGATGCATTTAAAGAGCTAAAGAATAACTTGGTAGAAGGGGCTAAATTTTATAACGATTTAACACAGGTACACTTATATTGCGATTTTCTCCTTATTATTGATTGTCGCCGTTGTCTAAGCAATTTATTTCTCTCAATAGCTACTCGTGGTTTTTCAAAACAAGATATCTGACTTCTGTTTCGCCCGAAAAACTGAAAAAGAGGAACTCTTAAAAGATTTAACCACGAATTTAAGCCAGACCGGTCCCGCTACGACACCGAACATTCCATCTCATCACAGCAGCGGTATGGATCCATTACGTTAATTGACTTTATTAACGCGTCTCGATTCGAGTATTTATCGATTCTCTATCTAAAGGTCCACCTGGTATAAACCCAACAACAGAAATCGCCGCAGCGTCGTCGCCACAACTGCCTTATCCGATGCAACATCAAGGTGGTATGCCTATACCTTACGGTGCTACGCCGACAACACCGTATCCAGCGTACGTTCCTCCTCCAATGCCGACAACATACAATCCGTACGCTACAATGCCATATCCTACGCAAGGTATACATGAGGACCTCACGATTCTATCTGTAATATGTGTATGATATATTCAAAAGGCACATATGACATTTGTCGATTTTTAGGAGGATACAATCCATATCAGGGTATGCCTCAAGCTCCATATGGAGGCTACGCCACGTTACCGCGCTTCGGCGGTACTCAACCACCGCATGGTCAAAGTCCATGGTGAACTATACAGGCAAGCAGTATTAAAGCATATACTGCGATTTAAAGTATAATATTATATCACGCATATTTTATATATAAATTCTAGAACAATCTGCAATTAACCAACATTGGATGTCAATTGCGTATGAATTGCGTATGATCCAAGAGAATTTGCGTTTACTATTTGTTACTCGTTTCACAGTATCGAGTCCTTTATCTAGTACAGATTGACCGTTGATATTTGTTAAGCTTTAAAGCGCCGCTTCATCAATTTTGTGTAGAGGGCTTATTATCGATTTATAAATATATTTTGTAAAATAAGTCGAACGTATAGAAATCATTTTCACCTAGATCACCTGGAGAAAAAAATCTCAATGCGTCGACTAGTAATAGACCAACTTCAAACACTACGTTCATACGAACGCGGGTTACATTTCTAACGAAGATGATAATTTTCCAATAAATGATGTATATCATACGTGATATATGATATACATCATGTGATATGTATATATCATATATCACATAATACTGCGTATAATTGCGTTAAATTATACGGATGCAAATTGCAAAAAAAATAGCATTATTACGACATACATATTAAACAAAGTGTCGAGTTTATATATAATTTAAATGGGCATTAATCAAAAAGATAGCTAAATGAATTTACCTAAAATTTTATGAACACTCTTGTAGCAATATCGCTAATATTTTCAAAACAATTATTTTTATATTCGAAACGATATTAATTAAAAAGTTATTTAAATTTACTGGTTTATAGAAATATTGTATGTAGCCTTATTGTCTTATACATATATCTATTTTAAAAAATTTCTTTTTTATTGACGATAGATCACAAGAATCGTGTACAAGTAATTCATTTATTACAATTTTACACATTGTATATGTATATGTATGTATGTATATGTGTATATATATATATATATATACATACGTATATTTTTGAGTTTTACATATAAAATATTTAAAGCGTATTTTCTAAATCGTTGGCTTAATTTATCATTGAACTGCTTTTAAGATTCAGTTTCATTATGTGACTTACTTAATCATGTGAAGTAGAACAATGATTTGAATTATAAAAGGAATTGCTATTAGAAATCTTGAAGAAAGTCTTCGTATAGAAATATTTTGAAAATATTTAGCAGCACACACAATATATATAATATAAGAAAGAAATAGAGGGAAGAGATGCGAAAAATAGACATTTTCACATAAGAATATGTAAATATAGATAAAACCTTATTATACATTCCAATGATAAAATATGTGCATTAATCACAAATATGTGATCGAAAGAAAATCCAGATATATTGCTTCAGTGTTATGGCATTATTGCAAACTAATAT
Organism: Aphaenogaster floridana; assembly: GCA_003063835.1. NCBI lineage: Eukaryota > Metazoa > Arthropoda > Insecta > Hymenoptera > Formicidae > Aphaenogaster > Aphaenogaster floridana. Next base: position 7,286 of record NJRP01002540.1, read on the forward strand.
GTTGGTGATTGTACATCGATAGTATAATCGTAGTATTGGAGTGCTCAATAGCATTGGCAAGGTACTACAGACAGATTACTTAAAAGATGTTTATGTGATTACCAATATTTGGACGATTAGATAATGCAGTATTAATTTTATATGCTTCATTATTATCCAGACATATATAATCGCAATAATAATTATTTAAAACTGCATTTCCATACTTACATGTGAATAATGGAAAAAGTGCAGTTTTTCAGAAATATACGTATACTGTGTCATATGTATACTTATCTATGAAACATCTAATAATGAATGCCGCATTGAGCTAATCGTTCAGATATTTATTGATTTATTAAATGACGGTCACAAATTTTAATTTAATAGTATTTCGTTGGTGTCAATAAGCAAAAAGAATATAGATACAGATTAATCTTTGGAGTGCTGGCTACTGGAACTGCTTGATCGCGAACGGCGTTTAAATTTCGCTTGACTCGTATCCGGCACATTATCGTTCCTTTTATACTTGCTCTTGTCGTAGCGAGAATTGATATCGTTGTCCTGATGAGAATTAGAATTATTCCGACGTCGATCATTGCGCTTGTAATCATAGTGCCTGTAATTATCTCTTCCGGGTCTGTTAATTCTATAAGAATCTCTCCTACGAGGAGAATAATTTCTCCGATTCCTTCTATCACGACTTGCTCTACGATCGTAGTCTCTCTCTCTAGATCTTCGACGATCTCTTGAACGAGAACGTCCGCGTCTTCTGTTTCTATCCTTGGAGTCACGTCGGGAGCTTCTATCATTGTAGGATCGATTAATGTCGCGTTTGAACGATTTTTCATTTTTGTTATGCTTAATCTCCTCCTTATTCTGCATAACATCATTTCCTTCCGCGTTTCTCTTCACATTATCATTTTGCGCCATTTTAGTCATAGCCACTGTCTCATCTGTTTGATCGTTCTCTTTATTTTCCATGAATTCTGTCGTGCATATATTGTTATCCAGATCTGGCATTTGATCATTTTCATCAGGATTCTCTACAAATCTTTTAATTCTATCAGTTTCACGTTGTTTGAAGTCCTCTTCTTTCTTGAGACGTTCTTTTTCTATTTTCTGCAATATATAAAATGCAGTGCGAATAACGTAAAGAAATAAAGTAAAGAATAACAATTATATATGGGTATATATTATATATATATATATATATATATATCTTTTAACATTTATAATATATACCTGAAATTCGTGCAATTTGATAGTACGATTTTGAGCTTGCTTCCAATGAGGTGGTGTTGTACTTCTGGAACGACTTCGAGAAGGAGTATGATATCGCTGAAAATTTATTTAAAATATGCATCCGTAATTAAAGTTTATAGCAAAGCAATAGACAAAATAAAGTAAAGAATGAAGTGGCACTGTAATCTCATATATTTATTAAATATGCGCGACTAATGGATTGAACAGTCATGGTTATGTAGTAGATATACTCTAGCACATGCACTTTATAATTAATCACTTACAAATATTCCTCTACCCTTAAAAACACGACCAGTCTTTCTATGAGATCGTACACGATCTCTTCCATAATGCTGTCTAAATTCCTTCTGATTTGCATTATTGGTGGATCCTGCTCTATATAAAAATTTATTGGCTGGTACTTCTGGAATTTCATCGGGATCAATTTTGGTAACGGATACTAGCGGATGAGGTTGCCCATCGTCTTCCTCGTTAGAGTCCCGAATTTCACCGTCTTCCGACTTTGCTTTCTTTTTACTGAAACAAGATGCTGTAGGTTATTATAATATCAATAATTTAATGACCTATGATCTACAAATTAATATCCAGGATTTATAGCTTTTGTATTTGTTGACGTACTTTTTCTTGCTCTTCTTTTTCTTTTTCGCCTTATCGGTGTAAGAATCAGACTCTGAATCCGCCGAACTACTTTGCTTTGCTTCTCGTTTTTTTGCTGCAAATGTATACATAATAATGTATTTACCAGAAAATTATGACTACCTCAATCTTATGTCCATACTTGAAAAATAAAAAGCAATTATACCTTTACTTTTAATCTTCAAGACTAATTCGCCACAGTTTACAACCTTAGCATCTTGCAATGGACGTGACATTCGGTCTACTGGAAGTCCTTCAATATGAGAAACGATTTCTTGCCCAGACACTACTTCTCCAAAAACCACATGGACACTGGAAAAGATATTTTTCATATAGATAAACAGGCTTTTAAAGCAGATTTAGATTAACGTTCTGCCGAACATTCCAAAATCAATTTATCAAAACATGATGTATACTTACTTGTCGAGGTGAGGCGCTGGTTGTGTTGTACTACAACAACAAAATATGATTAAGGGGATGAGAGATGAACAGAAAGAGCCAGAGCTTTCATTGGTCATTGTGTTGTAGTAGTGGTGTGCAGACCCCCTCACGACTACGCAAAAACATCGCTAAGTTATTCATTCCTCCAGAATGATTCTTACTCCTATGTTTTTTCAATATCTGCCGTGAGTTCGCCGCATAAATATCATAGGAACAAATACTGTACATTCGTGTACAATTAGAATTTGCTGGCTTTTACCATGCAATTAAATCTGTCGATCATCTATTTCGAATATACGATACAAATGCTATTGTTAAAAAGATCAACCTCATATGGTTTGATTTCCCACATTTATAGTTATTTAAGTGAAAGAATTCTTTGGTGAACACGTGACTAATAGGCCTATTCTGTAACTTTTAACGACAGTGTCGTTACGTTGTCGTTGCGCAGGTATAATATATGGTAAAAAAGCTGCGAAACGACAACCTAACGATAACGACACTGTCGTTAAAAGTTACAGAATAGACCTATAAAATATTAATGTTCACTTTACCCTGATTTACATAAAATGCCTGGTTATTAATAATATTATTAAGAGAAAGCAAATTCAGAAAATTGTTCTCCAAGAGAAATCTTTTGATATAACAAAGGAAACGCATAATAACCATGTTGTAATATCTTGCTTGCTAAGGTTCCTGTAAGGTTTTGCTACACAATACATAAACAACCACATAATACAATTATGTATAATACAGTCACGATGTCTTTGTAATATAAATAATATTATAATAAACTTAGATTTCAAAATTTACATGTGCATGCACCTAGTGTAGTTTTATAGAGGACAGTACCTATATTATCTTAATGTACTTACATGAAAAATTGTGAGCCATTGGTATCTCTACCACGATTCGCCATTGACAACAAATATGGCTTGTTATGTTTCATAACAAAGTTTTCATCTACAAAAAGATTGACGCTTCTTGAATAGGCAATTTTCGGTCATACATTTTTTCCATTAAATCAATATATCGAATTAAGTTCATATAATAGTAGAATCTCACATATTTACCTGCAAATGTACCACCGTAAATCGACTCGCCACCCGTCCCATTACCTATTGAGAAATCTCCGCCTTGAATCATAAAATCCTTTACGACCCTATGAAAAACAATGCCTTTATAATGCAACGGTTTGCTCGTTGTTTTTCCAAGTCCCTTTTCTCCAGTACATAGCGCACGAAAGTTTTCACACGTTATGGGACAAGTGTCCGAAAACAGCTCAAAAACTACTCTGCCCATGGGCAATCCGCCGACCTCGACATCGAAGAATACCCTCGCGTTAACCATGGCGAAAAGATCTCTGGATTATCTATTAGTATCAAAAAATGAGCGATTAGCATTATATGAATACTCAAATAGTTATAAAATTATGCAAATATATATAGGAATTCGGGGAAGTATGTAATAAAGGGGATACTACGATTTCCGTGGAACCTAGATTTGACTATAGATTCTTCATAAATGAAACCATTAATCATTTGGAACAAAGTTCAAGAGTGGTAAAAGTTGCTATAGTTCATAGTTTAAGGGCCGGTTATTCCATCTTCTTGGTAAGCTAACTAATAGTTAAATCATACGTCTCTCTTTGTGTCTCCTTCAAATTAGACAAAGATAAACATATGATTTAACTGTTAGTTAGCTTATCAAGAAGTTGGAATAACTAGCCCTAAAAGAGATATGAACCTTTATCGTTGCAGGTTCCACATGGGTTTGCGACTTTCCACATGGAGCGTGGAAAGTCCACCCCCACCCGCCCCTGCATGCGGGGAGAGGCGGCAGCCCATCCCCACCTACACGTGTACTGTCTATACATACATATCCAGAAATCGTAATCTTGTCCTTCTTTCAAATGCTTCATTTTGTTTACAAACGCATACACTTTTTCGTTCGCACCACGGAATTGGGTTTGTTGGTTTGAATTTTAAAAATCGTATTATCATGATTAATATTGAAAGCTGCTTATGCGAGTTATTTCGTTTTTTGAATTTTGTAATTAAATAAAGTTCATATCTCCGAAACTATGAGTGATAGCAACTTTTATCACTCTTGAACTTTTGTTCCAAATGGTCCATTTATGAAGAATTCATGGTCAAATTTGGGCGCCACGGAAATTGTAGTCTTGCCGTAATAGATTATATAATGAATTTATTATATACATCTACCTTGTTTAATGAGGTAAATCAATATAATAAGTATAAAAAAGACAGAAATTTGTATGCGAAAGGTAAGGTATCGGCAAGGCTGCTAGGACACCTTCCTGTGGGCCGGTTGTTCCAACTTCTTGGTAAGCTAATCAATAGTTAAATCATATGTCTCTCTTTGGCCGCATTCAGCAAACTCAACAGTTGAGCAACATTACTAGATTTTCCGCTGAATCTTGATGTTGATTTGTTGGTTCTAAAAGTAAGAACCAATCACGTTCGATTGCTACTTAGCAGTTTGTTCTGCTGAATGCGCCCTTTGTTTCTCCTTCAAATTAGACAAAGATAAACATATAATTTAACTGTTAGTTAGCTTACCAAGAAGTTGGAACAATCGGTCCTGTATTAAAAAGATATTTAGAACGTAAAATGGACAAAATGAAAATAGAAAGGTATGAAAATGAAAAGGTGTGAAAGTGTGCAAAGTACATACATCGGTATACCAAGATGTAATCGCAACAAGTCATATTCATAGTCGGGTCTTATATTTAAGAACGTCTTAAGTACAATCTTAAGATGTCTGAAGCGGTGTCTACAATGAGATTTTAAGTCTTACGACTTAAAATCTCATTGTAGACACCGCTTTAAACCAATCACAGAGCCGTATTAGCGTCTTAAGATGTTATTTAAGACAGTCTTAAAATAAGAATCGACTATGAATACCAGCCTCGCGTAAACGTAGTAATAGGCCGGTATTCGTCGGTTCTTATATTTAAGATCGTCTTAAGTACAATTTTAAGATGTCATAAGCCAATCACAAAGCTGTATTAGCATCTTAAGATATTACTTAAGACAGTCTTAAAATAAGAACGGACTATGAATACCGGCCATACCAACAGACTGACATCATAATTAATGCACAGATTGTCTTATCCGGGATGACTCCGCGATTCCGTTTGGTATGCCAAGAATGGTGTCCCGTGTGCTTTCGCACGTATCGCTTCAGGTAAAAATGTGGCGACGACGATGAGAGGAAGCTCAAGGGGAGATGGTAATAACTATCGATTACACGCGTACATTCGTGAAAATTTTTAAAAAAATTGGACGGAAAGGTTAAAGGTTTGCGGGAATCGCGCAGCGCGTTTACCTCCTCGGAATACTTAGAATTGGTTGAACCGCTCTCGACGCAGGATTGAGTCAAACTTGTGGAATGTACTCAACGTCAATTATCTCGATACGTGCGTACTCGATTCCCCGGGCTCGATGAAATGTATCGGCAATACTTGATCAAAAAACGAAACGTATTAACTTCCACGAAGAGAAAGCGCAGTAAAGCCCATAAAGCTAGAGTCCCTAGAAGTAAAGCCAGCGACACACGGAGCGTTTTTCCTGTGGATTGCTTGTGTCTAGTAAATTACTAGAAATCCTGCGTGCTGAGTGGTGCAATCAGAGAGAAACCTGTGGTCTGTTCTTTTTAGCTGCACTTCTGAACTAGTGCAATAAGTTAGAATGAGACAAATATATTTTCTTTCCATTGAACTATAACCATACTGG
>NJRP01002542.1:5324-20024 GCA_003063835.1 Aphaenogaster floridana
CACACACACACACACACACACACACACACACACACACACACACACACACACACACACACGCACACATACACAAATATGCAAAATCCGACCGTGCAACCTCCTCGTGGTGCATATTGGTTAATACTAATGCCGGCGGTAGCAGTACATTAAAAAAAATTGTTAACAATTGTTATTTAAACAATATTGCATACAACAATTATTTAAATTGGTAAAGTAATGCTTCATGATCATGTATGCATAAGTATTTCGCTTTAGCTACTGTATTTCGTCTCCACAAGTGCGATGTCCGCTCTTTCCTATGTTTCGATCCACTGTGCGGTGGGGAGTTCAAATAAGGGTATTGATTGATTTAAAGAAGGCGAGAAGCAGTCGGCAAAGCCTTTCTGATGGATTCTTAAGGAGTGGGAGGATGTTTGATTGGTGATTCGGATTTATTTCGGTAATCAAATCTTTTATGAGTTTAGATTTATTTTGAGTCCGTTGACATTCGAAAATAATATGGTTAATGTCTTGGCGTGGATTTCCGCAGTCGCACGCCGGGGAACTTACTATGTTTTTCCTGTTAAGGGAGTAGTTTAAGTTATAGTGGTTAGCTCGGATTCGGTTAACTATAACTATTTCCAGTCTTTTCAATCGTTTTTTAAAATACCATGGCTTGGTCACCAGTGGTAGGTAATGTAACGCGTAGTGTAAACTTTTAAATTTAAAGGCTTCGCTGAGGGAAGCTATTGATCTTTCGTTCATGAGTTTTTTGGATGTGGAAAAAAGATTTCTATGCGGAATTTTGAAATTGGGGCCGATTTTGAAATTTCCGTGCCCGAGAAGATCGCTTCTTTGGCCAATGAGTCTGCCATTTCGTTACCATGTATCCCACTGTGAGAGGGGATCCAGATGAATTTAATCGCGCGTCCGTCGGTTTTGGCTGTGAAAAGTTCGTTTTTAATCTTATGAATAATGTAAGTTAAATCGCTTGACTTTTGTGAGGAAAGAGCGTCCAAGGCACTCAGAGAGTCAGTTAAGATAACTGAGTTTTCAATCTTTGACTTGTTGATTATTTGAGCAGTGTACAAGATCGCCCAGGCTTCCGCTGTAAATACCGAGGTTAATGGTGGGAGCTTATGTTTAATGAAAAGCTGCAATTCCGGGGAAAAGATTCCTGTCCCCGTGGGGAGATCACCGTCTCCATCCATTTTAGACCCGTCTGTGTAGAAGGTCATCGCCGACGCAATAAAAGAGGAAACCGTAGAAGCAAACGTACTGTTAATCTGTCTGACCGGAAGTTCTTTAAGGAGGTGAGAAGGAAATCTGAATACTTCAGGGGATAAGTGTGTTGATTCGTATGGTTCCCGGAATCCTAGCGGAGTGTCAGCTTTGTATATTGAAGGAGTTTCCGTGCGCTGAGTCAAGTATACCTTGAGCAACGGGAGAGTTCTCGCCAGTTCGATTTTCCTGGCCGGTGTAGTTGCCGTTCGGCATAGTGTTTCGAAGCTTTCCACGATGGGGTCGTTTAGTCTCGAAAATAATTTGTAGATATACTTGGATGAGAGATAGAAGAACCTGATTTGCAAAGGGATCTCTCTCGACTCCGCCAGTATGACGTTTGTAGGTGTGGACTGCCGATATCCGAGCGACAGTCTGAGGGCTTTTAATTGCAGCTTTTCTAGCTTTGCGAAAAGGGTGATGTTTTTAGTATACGTGAAAATGGGGGACACGTACTCGATAGATCCCCTTAGGACAGAGCGATAAACGGTGAGCAGTAGGTGGAGGTGAGCTCCCGTCAGTGCTTTCAATACATTGTTAATTTTTTTTACCTTTGTCAAGGAGGTAAGATATGTGTTTATCTTCTCTAAGGAATTCATCCAGGTCCACTTCCAGAAATCGTGCAGCATGAACCAGTAGAATTGGAATTCCGTCGATCGATAATTTCAGGCTAGTGCGAGATTGAGGGTATAATCCTCCCGGAAAAATCATAAAGCTTGACTTCTGCGGAGAGACAGAGAGGCATCTGGAGCCGAGATAGCGATTGAGAGATTCGAGTGAATGCTCGAGGGATTCTCGGGCGCCCTCGAGGCTTGAACTGGTGGCGAAGGCCACCACGTCGTCCGCGTATTGGATAAGAGACGTTCCACTGTGGACGTGAGTGCCAATGCCTCTCAAGTATATGTTAAATAAAGTGGGGTTAAGGATGGAGCCTTGTGGTGTGCCCTTGTACGAGCAGAGGGGGCCCCGAAGTTCACCTTGAGTGACAAAATAGAGATGCCTCTGCAGTATCAGGAACTCATTGAATTTGCGAGTGTGGGATGGCACTCCGAGTTCCTCCAGATTTTCCAATAGTATTGAGGGGATTACGTTGTCGAACGCTCCCTCTATGTCTATGAAGACAGCAACTGTTGCTTGTCCACTCTGGCTTCCAGCTCTTACCGAGTTAGTGAAGAGAAACAAGTTATCAACAGAGGACTTAGAGGGCCTGAACCCGTATTGAAAGCTCGGGAGAAGCAGTGGATTCGATTCCACTAGTCATTGCAGTCTTTTATACACGTTTTTTCAGAATCTTCAGCCAGCAGAAGAGCAGGGAGATGGAGCGGACCTCTCTTGCAGTTAGGTTTAGGGATCAGCACCACCAGGGATTGCCTCCATGTTTCCGGAAACTCCCCCCGCTCGAAGAGGACGTTATATATTTCCAAGAGCGTGGAAAGGTAGTTCGTCGGTAGTAATTTAATAATCCTATAGTTAGCTTGGTCCAGCCCAGGAGAAGATGCAGTGTTCAGTGTTTTGAGGACTGATTGTGAGTTAAGTTCCGAGATTTCAAACGAATTATCAATGCATGTTTGAAGATTAGTTATTGAGGAGTCCCGGTCAACCATTTGATTTAGGGGGGTTTCTGGGGTCGCCAGGCAAGAGGGAGGACAGTTTTGCGATTGCTTTATGATGCATTGCCATTTCGCTCTTCGTGAAAGAGGGAGTTCCCGATAAATTCCTGTTTTGAAAAGCTTTGACTAATCTCCAGATTTCAGGAGTCGGGGTTTTGTGATTGAATGAGGAGCATAACGCACGCCATCCATTCTTTTGACTCGTCTTAAAACCTTCTTACATTTGGCTCTTTCGATTTTATATAGGATGAGGTTTTCTTGCGTTGGGAAGTGCAATAGAGCCACCGATGCCGCCCTTCTCCCCGCGATAGCCATGTCACATTCGGGCGTCTACCAGGGGCTCGGGGCGTGCCCCATCGGCACCCTGACGCTTCTGGGAGCTCGTCTGGAAGAAGGAATGAAGTCTTTGACGCGGTCCATGATGGCGGACGTGAATTGTAAGTACTTATGTACTGGATCTGAATTAGGAAGTGTCAGTATGTCTTCGGACTGATGTTCTAAGATTGTGTTTAGAGCTATTAGATCTGTGTCCTTTAAGCTAAGCTTATATTTAAATCTGCAGGGTGCGTGGTAGATGCGGTTAATCGTTGTGGTAATTGTGAAGTGATCACTACCGTAGGGGTCCTCCCCGGTGACGAAGTACGAGATGATGGCCAGGTCAGGAGAGGCGATTGCCAGATCGATGACGGATGGTCGGTGATCTGGGGAGGGAAGATGCGTGGACGTCTGATCGTTCCGGATTACCAGGTTAAGGCCATCCATCATTGAGAGTAACTCTGTGCCAAATGCATTCCTATCATGGCATCCCCATTGGGTATGATGGGCGTTGAAGTCCCCTACAAAGGAATATGTATAGTCTGTATATCTATTGAATAGGTTGAATAGGGACTGCTGGGGAAGGTTCGCGCTAGGATGCTTGTAAATGTTAAAAATAGCTAAGTGATCCGAGTCTGCTATTTGTAAATCTATCCCTTGTATTTCCACCGCCGGATGGGCGCATATAATGCCATATCAATTGTTGTAAACGATAAGTGATCTCTAACTAGCATACAGACGCCCCTGGTTCCTGGGGCAATCACATCGAGTCTGATACTTTTGAATCTGGGGATCGAGATTTTAAAGGTGGATCTTAGAAGCAATTCTTGGATACATATGATGTCATAGTGGGAAGCAATAGCCGAGAGCTCAGGAAGTTTTCCCGGAAGCCCCTGGCAGTTCCACTGTAGGACCCTAAGGTCCAACAACGGTGGAGCTTGCGATGATTTAACCAAGGTGCGGGACGGATCCTGAATTGAGTCTCTGATTATGCGGGAGAATTCCCGAATTCTGGAAGAGGCTAGATATAAGTTGTATGAGCTGAGGCAGATTGATATTTGAGGCAGATTGATATTTGAATTGCATGATAGCATTTATGAGAGAAATAATCAGTTGCAAGATGTTGGGTTCATTTGCTATGGAGGGATTCGGAGGGCTGTGATTGAGCACCCCTCCTGACGAAGGGGGAGAGGGTGTGCTGTAGGTGTGGTCTGTGCCGCCTGATTTTTTACGTGAGTCGCCTGGGCTGCGTTCAGAAATCTTACTCGACGGGTAGAGTAGGCTTTATTGACCAATCAGGACAAAAAGATAAAAAATTTCTTTATCATGATTGGTTAATAAACGCTACTGTTAGTGCATGGCGCCTCCGTTGGTAAGTGGCGTCTCTGTTAGCCCATGGCGCTTCTGCTAGCGCCTGTCGTCTGGGGGGGCGTACGCGTGGAGGCGAGAGCAGCGCCGTTAGTTAGAGAAGTTTGAGAAAATGGCGAGTGAACGACACGCGCTCGTCATCAAATTTTAAGTTTGGTTATTATAAGGTCAAGTCCGTGCGTTTGATCGATATATATCGAAATAAAGTGTACGACAGCAAGTGCTACACGAGCATTACGTAATTCATCCTTACCTCACTCTTTGGGTAAGAACATAATGGTCCTTCGAGCCGGATTCGGCATAGCAACGTGCGTCGAATCGGCAGTGTGAAAACAACAGAAACGTTGCTGCTAACGTTGTCAAATCGATCCAACGTAGTTAGTCCAACGAACAATCATTTCGACAATACAGTGAGCCTCGTTAAGTGTCGGACAATCAATTAACGGAGTCTCGAAGCATTAACGCTGAAATAAAGCCGAAGACGAAAGGGCGGTCAGTCTGTCTCTCTCTTACGCGTGACGTGCATAGCAAAAGGGCGCGCGACAGGGCTCGTGCGCGCGCAACACCGAGCATCGAGTAAGGGCGGATTTGCGCGCTCAAAATAAAAGGTTCGAGGCCTTATAAAGGTCGCGTTCTCAACAACGATAATTACGTGATCGAACGGCGGGCGAGACGACTTTCCTCACGCAGAAGTGCAGACTGCAGAGCGAACCAGTGGTTTCGTGCGTCCGTAGTCACAGCACAAGCAAGCGGTTTTCCTACCGAGGCAGAGGAAAGCATCCAAGGGAACCAGGGCGCTGCGTACGACAGGGGCGTAGTACCACGCGCAGCCAAATTCCAACGACAAGTCGGGGTCTGGATCGACGAGAGTCAGCCGTGCTGTCACTACGAGTCGAGCACCACGACATCGAGTCATTACGACGACGTCTTCACGATCTCTACAACGCGGCAACGAGGCATTGCAGTCAGCCACAGCATTCGAGCGTCGAGCGATATCAAATATCAATCGGCGCATAACCTGTAAGTTCGTTCCGTTCGCGACAGCTCGTGTCAAGCGAGTATAGTTTTAGGATGGCAAGCGACTTAGCGGCGCTTAAGCGCACCCGCGGTACATATAAGTCGCGACTCACGCACTTCGAGAGATTTATCGATATGTTTCGCGCGTCAAACGATCCTGTAAAAATTCTAGAAACGCGAATTGAATTCATGCAAAATTTATGGCCGAGTTGCAATGATGTCCAGTCAAAAATCGAGGAGTTAGACGAAGCGGATGATGAGGGACCGGCCATCGACAAGCGATATTGTTTGTTAATTGGCAGAGCACGAGCTCTCGTTAATTCTAGACGACCGCGATTTCAGCAAACTAATCAATCGAATAATCAACAGGTCCACGGCGACAACGACGGCGGCTATCCTAACGGGGGTGCCGGCCAAGCGCATAAGCTAAAGGTCAAGCTGCCGACGATGAGCCTTCCGGTGTTTGACGAGAATCCCGAGCAGTGGCTGCAATTTCGAGACAGTTTCCAAGGACTTATTGAAATGAACGATCAATTGTCAGACATTTAACGTATGTACTATCTGCGGTCGTCCCTCAAAGGACGTGCAGCTGAGGTCATTCAAGCACTCGAATCTTCCGCTGCCAATTACGAGATTGAGTGGACACTCTTGAAAAGGAGATTCGAGGATAAAACGGCAATAGCAAGTCGTCATTTGCAACTGCTGCTCGACATCCCCAAAATGCAAAGAGAATCGGGTGGGCAGTTAAGAAAGACACTGGACAGCATATTACGACACATCCGTGTCTTAGAGCAGCTCGGCGCGAATAGCTGGGACGCATTAATAATTCACATTTTAACCTCAAAATTAGATAACATGACGAGACGCAAATGGCGGTCTCATGCAAAGAACCGGGAGAATCTTGTGGTCGGCACCTTGACTGAGTTCCTTGAGGATCGTTGCCTCATTCTTGAGCCTGAAAATGTAAAGCCGGAAGGCGGCAAGACACCGTCGGTGGTGCGGTCGGAAAGGCGAGCGTCGTCGCAACCGAAACGAATCGAACACTCGAGTTCATTTGCGACCACAAGCGACGAGAAACCAACCTATCGCAAATGCGCATATTGTCAGGAAGAATCACATTCAATTTATCCATATCCCAAATTTAGAGAGTTAGACGTTTTTAAAAGACAGGTCGTAGTAAAGGAACAGAAGCTCTGTCGCAATTGCTTGTGAGGGAATCATATTGCGGAAAATTGCACATCAACGCATTGTAAAAAATGCAAAAGCAAACACAACACGCTGTTGCACGCGGAAGAACGTTTAGCAGAAACCAACCAACGGGCGAATAGCAGCGGTCACTCCGATGTCGAAAGAAGCGTCGCTTTGACATCAACACTTAATCATAATCACTTGTCGTTACCTTCACGAGTCATTCTGTCAACCGCGCAGGTCTGGATTCAGAACAAGGAGGGCATGCGCGTCGAGGGTAGAGTATTATTGGACTCTGGTTCGCAGTTCAATTTCATAACGCGAGAGCTGTGTCAACGCTTGCAGTTGCATACATAGAAACAGAGTTGCTCGGTCAAGGGACTGGGCCCAGCGGTCAAGTTTAACGAGTCAGCAAGGGCGGTTATCCAATCAAAACAGACGGCGTACCGAACTAAGCGACGATTCTTCATTACAGAGCAAATAATAGACAAATTACCACTGGCCGGGGTCGAGACCAGTCACCTCAAAATTCCTCCCAACATAACTCTTGCCGACAACACGTTTCACACTCCAGGTAAGGTTGACGTAATTTTAGGGGCAGGCATCTTCTGGGATCTCTTCTGCATTGGACAAATTAAGCTTGGCAGAAATCAGCCAATCCTTCAAAAAACACATCTCGGGTGGATTGTAGCTGGAGATATCACGCCAGATATTCAGCAAACTGTAGCACTGAGCTACGCAGCAGCCGACGCGGCACTCCAAGAACAAGTGGAGCGGTTCTGGCACATCAAGCAGCTTGACCGGGTGGCACCACAATCGACAAACGACGAATTTTGTGAAGTCGATTTCGTGCAACAAGACGCCAGCGGAAGATTTACGGTGAGCCTTCCCTTCAAAGGCGACCCAAATGAGTTGGGTGAATCTCGCAGTAACGCTTTAAAGAGATTCTATAGAATCGAGCGCAAATTGGAACGCGAGCCCGAGCTAAAGGCGGAGTACGTCAAGTTCATGGACGAATACGTGAAGTTGGGTCATATGACCGCATGGAATGATACCATGAAAAGCATCGGAAGGACCTATCACCTTCCACATCACGCTGTGGTGACCAAGGTCAACGATCGTTTCACGCTCCGAGTAGTCTTCGATGCATCAGCCAAGACAACTTCCGGACGGTCTCTCAATGACATTCTAGTGGGTCCCACGATTCAGCCACCGCTGTTCGCAACCGTGTTGCGATTCAAGCAACATCAATTTGTGCTGACGGCCGATATAATAAAAATGTACCGGCAGGTCAAGATTAGTAAGGAGCAACGAGGTTTACAACGAATTTGGTGAAGATCCGATCGCAGCCAACCGGTACAGGAATACGAATTAAATACAATTACCTACGGTTTAGCATCGGCATCGTTCTTAGCAATCAGAGCGCTGCAGCAAGCAGCCAACAATGCACAACACTCTTATCCAGTAGCAAGTCAAGTGATCTGCCGCGATTTCTACGTGGACGATTTGCTCACCGGCCACGACAATCTAAGCGAGCTCCAGTCCCTCAAGAGAGATATCATCGAGGTCTTGGGATCAGCGGGCTCCGAGTTGGCCAAATGGAACTCCAATAAGCCATCACTCCTGATACAAAATCAGAACGAAGTACCGCAAGTTTTAAACATCGGAGAAGAAGTAAAAACTCTGGGTCTCACTTGGGTGTCCATTGAAGATACTTTGCGATATCGCGTAACTTTCCGAAACACGGATAAGCGAGTCACGAAGCGAACAGTCCTGTCGATCGCATCACAGATTTTTGATCCACTGGGACTGGTCGGACCATCAACAATCAAGGCGAAAATTCTACTTCAGCGAATGTGGCAGCTGAATCTTGCATGGGACGAATCGCTTCCAAGTAGCCTGCATACAGAATGGAAGGAATACGTCAATGAACTCCATAAACGACATCAGCATCCCGCGCGTAAGCGTCTGCCGGGATGCAGTACGCATCGAACTTCATGGCTTCTCAGAAACTTTGGAGAGTGCTTACGGAGCCTGCGTTTATTTGTGCTCTATTGACAAGGAAGGGACAAGTACCATCCGACTTCTGTGCGCCAAGTCAAAGGTGGCATCATTGAAGACAATCTGCGTGCCTCGTCTCGAGCTGTGTGGAGCATTGCTACTAACAAGACTGGTCCACCAAGTGACCGAAATTCTCTCCCTGCCGATTTACTCACGCCATTACTGGTGCAACTCAACAATTGTTCTGGCATGGATATACGGCGAGCCATACCTTTGAAAAACCTTTGTTGTTAATCGTATCACGGGGAATGGAGATTCAGCAGCTAACGGAGCGAGACATGTGGCACCATGTTCAGTCAGAAGAAAACCCTGCCGACGTCATCTCACGAGGAGTGAGCCCGAATCAGCTAAACCACCTTCGTCTCTGGTGGCAGGGACCCGAATGGTTATGCAATCCCGAAGAGCGTCTCCGCGAGGATATTCCATCAATAACTGGCGAAATTCCGGAAACAAAATCAAGCATCGCAACATTCACCCAGGTGCTCGATGCCGACGATATCCTCGAAAGATTCTCGTCTCTATCTAAATTAAAACGAGTCCTAGCCTATTGCTTGCGCTAGAAGAAGCCTCGCGAGGGCGAGACTACCCGACAAGTGCGAGCCCTGAGCAGCAACGAACTAGATCGAGCAATGACAATAATCGTCAAGTCAGTGCAGGCGCGCTGTTTTCCACAAGAACTTACTGATCTGAAAGCCAAGCAATGTGTCGCTCACAACAGTCCATTACTGACCCTCCATCCATTCATAGACGACGAAGATGTCATACGGGTGGGAGGACGACTGCGCAACGCAAGAATCGAGTACACGCGCCAGCATCCGATTGTCTTGCCCACTCATCATCACGTCACTGACCTGATTATTCGCGAAGAGCATCGTAAAAATGTACACCTCGGTGCGCAAGCCTTACTTTCGACGCTTCAAGAGTCCTATTGGA
This sequence comes from Aphaenogaster floridana, assembly GCA_003063835.1. Taxonomy (NCBI): domain Eukaryota; kingdom Metazoa; phylum Arthropoda; class Insecta; order Hymenoptera; family Formicidae; genus Aphaenogaster; species Aphaenogaster floridana. Next base: position 15,077 of record NJRP01002542.1, read on the forward strand.
TTCTATCGGCTAAGTCGACCATTAGAAAGATCTTGCATAAATGCATCATTTGCTTTCGAGCACGACCGTACATTGCTCGACACCTTATGGGTGACTTACCAGAGCGCCGCGTGAAATGCGCTCGAGCGTTTACAAACGTAGGAATCGACTACGGAGGTCCGTTTCAGTTAAAACTTAGTCGAAATAAAACTTGCAAGGCATATATTTGTGTTTTCGTGTGTCTAAGTACTAAAGCGATCCACGTGGAATTAGTCTTGGATTTAACTACGTCGGCGTCTCCTATTTCAAACGATCCCACGGATCTGAGAGCATTGACCCCGGGTCATTTTTTGATCGGGGAACCACTCAACGCCATCCCACAAAGGGATGATCTCGTTGAAACGCCTTCAAATCGACTTACTCGATTCCAATACCTTACAAAGATAGTTCAAACTTTCTGGTCACGCTGGTCAAAAGAATATTTGTCGAATCTCCAGCAAAGATTCAAGTGGAATTGCGAAGATCTAGTGTCCCCGATCAAAGTCGGGACGATAGTACTCTTACGAGATGATCATGCCCTTTCAATGCAATGGGCGTTGGGGAGAATAGTCGAATGTCACGAAGGAGGAGATCAAGACGTCAGAGTCGTTAGCGTGAAGACGATGAAAGGGGTAGTGCAACGAACTGTAGCAAAAATTTGTATCTTACCCGTCGATGCATAATTTAATCTTAATCTTTAAATATCGTTCATTATTCATAGTGTGGGATCACGATAGGGGAGGGTGAATAAGTCGCGATACGTCTGGTAAAAATACAAAATGCGAATATATTTTAAGAAAGAATACAACTCTCGGTCGTCTTGACGTCGATCTGTAACTACTTAGACTGCCCTCGTCTCCTCGCGCCACCCGCGGCGCCCTCTATATCCGGCCTCGTGCCATCAGCGATACCACACTCGTCAGTGATACCACAATAGAAATCACCGCCTTGTGCCAGAGATTGTATTTCGTTGAAAGCTTCGTCTTTCAAGGCGGGCGATATGTTAGTGCATGGCGCCTTCGTTGGTAAGTGGCGTCTCTGTTAGCCTATGGCGCTTCTGCTAGCGCCTGTCGTCTGGGGGGGCGTACGCGTGGAGGCGAGAGCAGCGCCGTTAGTTAGAGAAGTTTGAGAAAATGGCGAGTGAACGACACGCGCTCGTCATCGAATTTTAAGTTTGGTTATTATAAGGTCAAGTCCGTGCGTTTGATCGATGTATATCGAAATAAAGTGTACGACAGCAAGTGCTACACGAGCATTACGTAATTCATCCTTACCTCACCCTTTGGGTAAGAACACTACTCTACTCATCGAGTAGGATTTCTGAACGCAGCCCTGGAGATTGGATAAAGGCGAATCCTCCCCCTGTCCCTGCGGATGAGGGAGAGAAATTCCAACCATTAAAAATAATGCCATTAGGTGTATCGGAGGATCTTCCGTTAGACGAGATAAGGTAGGGGAAACGAGGGTCTTTCGTTTCCTCGCGCGAGGCTGACTGCATTTCGTTTAGTGCTGCCCTCGGATATGTGGGTTGTCCCCTGTTTGGAGATCGTCTGGGGGGGGGGGGGTTGGGAGGGTGATGATGGTTACGTCCGTCCATTGAGTCCGCCGAGCGTCCGACCGCTCTGGCGTAAAACATTCCCGGAGAAGGCAAGTAATCTTCGGTGAAATTACTAAGAGGGGCATATGAATTGGAAAGGGGAAAACTATTTATATCAGTTCTCAAGTCCGTAGCGCGATTTGGAGTGGGACCTTTCCTGTTAACGATAGATTGCTTAGCTTCGATGAATAAAATATTGTTCGTCGCCGCGTAAGCCTGGGTTACCTTATGTTCCGCTACGTGTGGGCACTCCCATGAAATGGGTAGATGTCCCTCTCCGCAATTAATACACTTGGGAGGTTCTTTCACTGGACATAGCGTGTCACTAGGGTGTCCCTCCTTTCCACAGTATATGCATCTTTTTTTGCTTCGGCAAGAGTTACTGACATGACCGTTTCTAAAACATAAATAACATATTCTGGTTTTCGGAATAAACGGTTTAACTTCGTATCTTACTTTAAATAAGTATATAAAGTCGGTCATATTCTGGCCTGCAAATTTTATGCAAACCGAGTTTGATGGGACGCTTTTCAAGTCGTTATCTATCCGTATCCTTCGGTTTAGGCGCTGGACTTCTACAATTTTAGTCGAGGATTCTAGGTATTTTTTAAACGTCTCTGTTTCTCGCTTGAAACGTTCCTTATTATTCCGGTTCGTGCGATACGCTGGAATAAAAGCTCTTAATTTTCGTGCCGCTAGTAAAGAGTTAGCAACCAGGTTATTGGCTGCCGTTGCCAATTTTAATTCTACCAATACTTGGTTTCTTCTCAATTTTTTAACTTCAAGAATTTCGTTGTAACAAATCGGGATGAGCATTTTACTTATAAGAAGGGGGTGTATCGGCTTATTGCTGTCGTTGTTTATATATTGCACATGTACGGCATATGGGGGACGAAAGCCTTTATCGTATCTTTCCTTATTTAGCTTTTTAGGTGGGACGCTGTTTGAGCTATTGTTTTGATTCGACGTCGGGAGACTATCGCTCGCGCCGCCTTTCATCTCGTCTGTCTTGGATATTTTGTTGGCACCGTCGTGCGATACCTCGAGCACCCTTTTGCCCTTCGTTTTCTCAATCGCTACACCCAAATCTGTTTCCGAAATATCTTGGGTCGGGGAAACACCGGGGAAGGGGTTCGCGGGTTCCGTTATATTGTGCGCGGCTGGCAGAGAATCTATATCCATGGCCAAGTTTTGGTGGGATGTTTCTGCTACTTGTTTGTTATTCCGTTTACCTTTAAGTTTCCGCGTTACCTTAACGAAGGGGGAGGGGGGTTTGTTTTTTTCCTTCATCTATCTCCGTGTCAACAGACTCGGATTCCGAGGAATTTCCGAAGGAAGGGGGATTGTTTGAAAAGGAAGGTTTAGGTGTAGGGAGGGAGTGGGGAATGAAATTGTTCCGTCGGTTTTTAGTCGGAAATCCGAGGAGATCCTCCATGTCCGTGTCTTCTTCTTTCCTCGCGTCCATGTTCGTGTTGTCTCGTGGACGTGGTGTCCGGAACATGTACAGGAGGGGGGAGGGGGCAGAAAAGCCCACCCCTCGGGCCCTACGCCCCTGCGCCGCCGGTATCACAAACTGTTCACAAGGTGGTTCGCGCGCACCACAACAATCGCCCTCGGGATAAATCCGAAGGCACGAGTATTTCACTTAATCAAACCTCTGGTCGCGGCCGAGCCGCCAAGTCACGAAGCCGCGGGGCCCCAAGGGCTGATACACGATTCAGCAGCGGGCTGATCCAACGCCGGTCGCAAGACGATCCGAGGGCACGTCCACTTACGTCGACGCGAAGCGTGCGAATCCGACATGAACATGCCCCGTAGCCATGAAGAATAGAGAAAAGGAGGCCGAACTGTGTGTTCGGAACATATATGTAATACTCCTATATTGCTAGTCTCTGCTAATTTCGGGCGAAAACATTAGGGTGCCTTTTCATGCAGCGAATTATTCGCTGCAAACAGCGAATTTTTTACTGCGAATTATGTTTAGCGAATAGCGAATAATTCTCCGTGAAGTAACGAATTATTCGTCGCGAGTAGCGAATAGTATACGAGTGAGCGTCGTATCGTAGATATTTATTGTTTTAAAAATACTGTTATTTGCATATAGTAGAGTTAAACATTATTTAAAAAATTTGCATCACATTTAAGGTTAGAACTTTTAATAGCTAAATTAACAAAAGCGTTTATAAAATAGATAATTATAAATATAATTATATCCAATAACCTATGTAGCACAGCAGCGCGTGCAAAGCGCTTTGCACGCGCTGCTGTGCTACATGGGAAATATTTCTTTTTATAAATTCAATGACTTACGTTTGTTGAATCTATTTTCAAAATGTTGCAACTTTCTTGGCTCGATTTTCCTGCTATCAGCGAACATTTGCTAAAAGCTGAAAAAATCCAGCAAACAGCGTTTATTTGCTAGCGAACTGCGAACGACCACGTGACCTATATTCGCGGCGATTTTTTCACTACATAATGGCACCTTACGGTGCAGACGATATCGCTCTCTCGCTTCCACAATTATCGGACGATGTGCGTTATGCGCATGCATTGGCAATGTAAATACATATATGCGTCATATTTGGATATCAAATGTTTCAGTAATCGATTTTTTTCCAAATGAACCGTCGCTGCGCTTGAGCAAAACAATCAAAGTCCGGTATGTTCACTATATCTATCTCTCTTTCTTGACGCTCGCTCCACTCACGAAGCTAGCAATATAGGAGTATTACATATATGGTTCGGGACAAATATGGTTGCGATCCAAACCACGGTGTAAGATAATAAGGTGTTTCTACTCATGTCAAATCACTGTAATTTTCCTGAAGTCTTTCCGCAGTTAAACACTAGGTGGCGTAAGTGTGTAACATTATAGAGCCTTACTAAGGCTCTATAAAAGTGAGTATTCTCGTCCGCCATTTTCTATCCAACCATATGTGAAAACATAACCTTTCAAGGAACCTTTTCGTAAACGTCAATACGCTTTTTTTCAGTTTAACAGAATCGATATTTAAGCTAAATTTTTAGATTAATCGCGAGACCGAAAAGTGTATTGACGTTTACGAAAAAGTTCCTTGAAAGGTTATGTTTTCACATATGGTTGGATAGAAAATGGCGGACGAGAATACCTACTTCTTTATAGCTCCAACCTTACCTTACAAGAGTTTTCCAATAGAATTGTTGTGCCGCTCCGGGCACTGGGGTTCGTCCTCCGTGAGGAACTTCGAGGGATATGGCGATCACCATTCACTTCGCCGTCGTATAGGAATTACCACAATTATTACACCCGTTTTTTGCTAAATAAACTCTTTTTATTTCTTACTATAATTACAG
>NJRP01002555.1:5370-19877 GCA_003063835.1 Aphaenogaster floridana
ATAATTGGACATATTGCGATCCCTCGGATATCTAGTGGATATCGCAATATCGTGTGCTGTGTGGGGTGTAAAATAATTCTGTGAAATACAATAATATCATATATGATATCACAAATATCAGGGTTGGGTAATAACTAGTTAAAAAGTTAAAAGTTAAATAATAAAGTTAAAAAGTTAATAACTTTTAACTTAACTTAGTTAATTTTTAACTTCAACTGGTTATTTTCAAAAGATATTAACTTTAATTTATTATATAAACAAGCAAGAGATAAGTATTCTTCGCCAGTGAATAATAAACCACAGAGGAGATTTGCTTAGACACTACTGGCCAATTTTATTTAAATTAATATGTCACGACGTTTCGACCATGGGTTTTGGTCTTTCTCAAGTGAATAGATTAAAAATAATTGTATGGATCTCTCTCTCATACACAATTACAAATGACAATGTGCCAACAATATGTCAAATGTCCAGAGAACTAAAAAGAACAATTAAATACAAAATTTATGATAGTAAAAAGATGGAGACAATTTTTGCCAATAAATATTAGAAGGTAGTGAGAAGTAGAAAACTTACATATGTAAAGTGTCATAATTAGATATAAATATAAAGAAAAATAGTCGTCATAAGGAATTAAGATAGTCTAAAGTTTTCACAAAGAAAATAGGTCATCGCGCACCAACGGTTACCAGCAAACTGAACCATAATAACAAAAGTGAGATATAAGTCATTAGGACAGTTCATATTGATTTAATTACTTTATCGTAGAGCGCGTTAAAAAAATCGGTATCTTTTTGTAAATTAACTGTATTGTCATGTTTTTTGATGAAAAACATTTCTGTAATCTATCTTTTCTTAGTGTTTTTCTTTATATAAGATCTGTGGTTTAAGCCAATTAAAGTCATGTTGGTAATTAAGACGATGTTTGTTGATTACCGAATGATTACTTGGATATTTTAAGATATCAGACTTATGTTCTTTTAAATGCGTCTCCAAATGTCTCTTCGTCTGTCCAATGTAGGTAGCATTACAATCGTTACAATTAATTTTGTATACGACACCAGCAGTATTAAAGACAATCAAAGTGTTTTTTCCTTTTCTAATTAAACTGTCAAGTTTTTTCGGGACAGTGTACAGAACATCAAGATCACAATCACGAAGAACACGACAAACATCTTCACTTAAGCCTTTAATATAAGGAATCGTAATGAATTTCCTTTTATCCGCATCATTAAACCGGTCACTAGTGTCAGTTATAAGTACACGGTGTCTAAGTGTTTTAAGACGACAAGAAATCTGTCTTTCAAAATTAACTTTTAATTTAACTTAAGTTAATTTAATCTTAACGTAACTTTTAAATGAGTTTTTAGTTTTTTGTTTATGTAACTTTTAACGTAACTAAATTAATTTTATAAGCTATTATAATTTCAACACTTAACTTGGTTTAAAAAAATATTAACTCACCCAACCCTGACAAATATAATTGTAATAATTTCTTACACACACGTGTATCTGAAGATATCTAACGATTTTTCCAGATTTATATATCTGGAAAATATTACGACTGTTTATCGAACGGGGTGGAACTAGTGGATATACAACGAGATGGACTTCCAGGGGAGGCGGCATTAGACGCATCTGATTTGTATAATCTAAGCTATAATAATGAAATGCCGCAGAATGTGACGCATGATGTCTTCAAAAGGGATGCGAACAGTCATATAGCCTTTGCTGCTCACATCTTGCGAACGTTGTACTATATGAGAACGGTGAGATCCGAAGATCTGGACGGTAATTTGACCGTCCGAAACCGCAATATCGTATACGTGAACTGTTCGACGTACGGCGTGAACTGTTCGACGATGTATTGCGATCTGACTGCGTTGAAGACGCAACAGGATGTCGGCAAATTGGTGACGAGATTAATTCTCAACGCGACGAGGCTCAAAGGTATCGATCGAAAAAAAAGAAAAAAGGAATGTAAGCTACGATTGCCTTTCTCTACAGTTTCTTTTTAACGCGCATGATTACTTTAAGATTATTTCAAATTGTCAAACGAAATGAAGATTGTGAAATTCAGTACGGATGCTCACGTCCAAATCATAAAACCGGTAAACAGGATTTTTGAAGTGGACGTCAGGTGAATAAATATGTTCAAACGCTGTCATAATGTAGATTAGTTAATTATCATGACATTCGAACGATGCTGCGATTTAAGGAATGTTTACATTACAGGCATGATATGAATGTCACGACAGAATTTCATAGCACGGTGAAAACGCAGAAACTGCAACTGTGGGTTGTGCTTGTGTCGGTCTCGTTAGGTCTAATATTATTGTGTATCGTTATTATTATATTAAATATGGTAAGTCCCCCTTTTTCCCTTCATATACCGTTATTATATCACTATTATTCAGGGTTGGTAAGTTAATTTTTTAAAAACTAAATTAAGTTGAAATTAATAACCTATAAAATTAATTTAATTACGTTAAAAGTTACAAAAACAAAAGACTAACTCAGTTAAAAGTTACATTAAGATTAAATTAACTTAAGTTAAATTAAAAGTTAATTTTGAAAAACATTATTTATATTAAATTAGAATGTCGTAATTTTGTAAAGTTAGATCATTCAAAACAATTATAATATGGATTATTATATAAATTTAATATTCTATTTGTAAATTAAGTTTATATGAAATAACAAACAAATATTGTTTTTATGTGGGAATGTATTTTTTTTTATAATTTTTTTTTCATATAGATAAATTTGTAACTTAATAAAAAAGTTAATAAGTTAAAGTTAATATCTTTTAAAAATAACTAGTTGAAGTTAAAAATTAACTCATTTAAAATTAACTAATTGTAAATTTAGTCAAAAGTTATTAACTTTTTAACTTTATTATTTAACTTTTTAACTAGTTAGTACCCAACCCTGCTATTATTCTTCTATGTTTTGTTCGTTGATTGTTGTTTGTCAATCGTAGGTAGGTTTTTTCAAGAGGACGACAAAGGAAGAATTATCCGCTTTAAAGTCTGACGAGGTACAAATTCATAAATACACATAAAAATCGATAGATTAATTATGTTGAGTATTAATATGAAATCGTTTGTCTACAGATAACGGAGGACGCAGAGAAAAGTACATCCGCGTAGAGGAAATATCTCGTATGTGTATTTTCATGTAAATTGATATAATATCTAAGATAATGTAGATATATATATATATATATAAATAATAAATGATGTATAAAATATTTTTTTATTCAGTCAAGTATTGCCAGTACGAACAATTCTTAATACATAAACGAAACTTATTAATAAGTATTTACATTATGTATAACACATCATTTTGTGTAAGATTCATACAGTTATCATCCATTAATTACATACATTAATAATTTGATGATATTTGATGATATTTACATTATTCTGCCTCCTGGGAAGCAAGAATGGAAATGTTTATTTATCTAACATTTTAATAATATAAGTATTTTTTTCACTTGCACAGATTTTACAAATCGAAAATATTTATTAATAATTTTTCTTCACACATATCAACATAAAAAAAAGAATATTTTATTTTCCAGTCATATCGGTGATTTGTACATTCTGCGTTTATAAATGTATAATCTTTTTGATACTTCGCGCGTGTTATTATTCAGTCAAAATACATGCATATTATATACTTTTCTTTGTTGAAACTGTCGCATACAAGAATGTGAGTATAAATTATTTCTTTTCGATTTTTCTCACCACTTTACGGGCGTTTACGATATTATAATCTCCCACGCTATTACACGAGTTGTCATTAATAAGTGTGTGATATGGTTTAAATATATACGTATAACACATCCGCACACCAAAGACCATATCTCTTGATTCAAGAGATGGATGAAATGCAGGTGTTACTCCCACTGTGACGATATAAGCTACACGCATATATCGTGGAATGTAGGCTGCGATGTACTTAATCAATTGCTGCATCACGTACGGACTTTCACCTCGTTCTAGGAACGAAGTCTATGTCCTTCGAAAGAGTTACGCCGAGTCTTCCGCCTTAATGGAATATATGCCAGATGATATTTGGGATTCGAACTGTGATACGTTCGTCTTCTGACACGTATCATCTCCTTAGACTTCGACTTAGAAATCCCAGTTAAGAATACCAGGATATTGTTCTAGAGTTGAAATTTTCAGAACATCATCCTAGTATACGACGTTTCTAGCTCTTCGTTGTTCCATGGATGGATGGATGTGTGTGTGTGTATGTGTATGCACGTGCGGTGTGGAATGCGAACCATATTTTCAATAAAATAAAAACTGAATATTGCGTTTTGCATATACGCAACACTAACATATATCGCAAAATATACAAAAAAATGAATCTGATGTGAATATTTCCCCGTGAATGTGAATATCGAATAATTTATACTCACATAATGTAAGCAAACTCTGTTCCATTCCTAGTATACGCATAGCAACTTATGGACGCATAAACCGTATATCCTATGACACTATTTACAATTTACAAAAAGCTATTCAATTGCGATTGTATCAACGTATATGTATATGTGTTAAATGACAATTTTGAGAAAGTGTTTGGTTATACTTTCTATAAAATTGCATTAGTTCTTTGAAGAGTGTTTGATATACATATATTAAAATATTCTATTAATCGAATTATTATACTAAGGACTTCTATAAATTTAAACATGTATGTAAAAATCTGACTTTTATCTGTGTGCATGATAAAATCCAGTTAATAGAGCAAAAACATAAATCTAGATTTGAGAAATTGAATTTTACATATACAAAACAAACTGTATCTTTTTTTACTTAATCTTTTAGACGTAACATTTCTTATATATGATAATGTAATTCTTATATTCAATAATGTTAGATATAGTTACAGAGGATATTACAAGATGCCTTTTGTTACAGGTATGAATTTTTTCTATTTAGAGACAAAGATACAGATACCTTTTTATTTTTTATAAAAAAGATATATGTTTTATATATATATATATATATATATATATATATATATATAATCCAACCTTCCCATATAGTATAAAAATTCCTTACATTTCTTTTTTTATTCTTTTAAATGAAAAGTATCAATATCTCTCTCATCTGTGTTTTACCTGTAAGTTTAATTTTAAAAAACCTAAATTTTTCTGTAATATCTTACATCTTTGAATATACACGAAATATTGATGAATCGGTAATGTAAAGATGCTATGGAATATAATTTTTCCTTTCATTCATACATTTTATGAATTGAAAGAATTGATTGACAATTTAGAAATTGTGATGTATGTTGTAAACGCTTATGATGAACGTATGATAATACATATATGAATTTTTTATATTAAATGGTATGTAACTTTTTACATATCAAAAAATATTTTGCTATTGATATTATGCTAGAAATTTAATTATGAATACGTGCTCGTATTTCAACGCAAAATTAATAATGATATTTTTTCTATTTGTAGAAATACGTGGTAACTACAATTTTTTCACAATTAAAAATTTTTTGTTTCTTCAAATTTTCTTAAATTAAAAAAGAATCTTTTATATCATGCATCAAAACCTGAGAATCAGAAATTTCTAACGAAATATTACTTTCCTATATTGACCAGTATATCAGAAATCCGACTTGTCTTACTATCAAATGCACTTATAATCTATGTTTCAATCTATATTGTATATTTATCAATATAGCACTAATGAAAAATATACGAATAACTATTTCAAAAAGTAGAAATGATTTTTGAGAATATATCAGAGTCATTTGTCAATTTCATCATACATGATGATCAGTGACTTCATCATTTATATGCCCAAAAATTTATATTTTATTAACTCTAATACATGTATTTACATTTTGCATTAAATAACACTTTTTATTCTTTTAACTAAGTTTTCTCATAAACAAGATTTTCAGAAAAAACTATGAAATACAAATTGTTTTAAAAAGTTTTAGTTTTACAATAATTTTCATTAGTGCTGTCCAATAATAAACTGTATATATATATGAAATTTGTTAAAAATCACAATATAAAAAAACGAACACCTTTTTTATGTATTGAAATGGTATGTGATTTTTAACAACTTCCATTCGTATACTGTGTACTGTGTGTAACTTAAACAAGATGAATCGTAGATATACTTAAAACATCTTTCTAAACGCATTATATTAATGCGTATTAATACATTCTTTTTCCTAATAGTTTCCTTGCAAAAATTAATAATAACCTTTCATTGCCAGAGATACAAAACTGGCAATGAAAAAAATAACTGTAATACCTTATATATATATATATATACGCTTTCTAATCAGATTCTGATGCAAGACAATTAAATATATACCCATAAGAAACAAACAAAAAAATACAAACGGAACAGAATGAATGGAATAAAGCTCAATGCTTTACAAGAAGTTCACTCTCTCGGATTTTTCTTACAAGTTATTATCACAGTAATGTTGAGTTTTCTTACTCACATATGTGTTTACTTTGTAAATGCTTCTGATGGTATCTGTCCACGTTTGTAGAACTCTTGAAAGGCAGAGAGTGCATTGTTGTAATTCCACTGCGTTTCTTGTAAACACTTTAAGCTCCATTCCGGATTCATATTCGTCTGCTGGCTTAACGTCATTGTCATCTGCTGCTTTATATCGTCACTAAGTTCCGTTGCCATAGGCTTCGCTACTTCTGCAGATCCCAGCGCCGGCGTCACAGGTTGGATTTGCTGACTACTTAGCTGATTCAATTGCTGATGCAGTTGTTTCAATTGCGCCTCAGGCGGCTGACTAATGTGCAACTGCTCATTCCGAATACAATATCCTTCACCTTCCGGGACAATTATGAATGTCCGGTTAAAATGGCGAATAGGCTCCTCCTTGTTATCAAGCTCTTGAAAGTAGCCCGTTATCGTGATGAACATCATTGCTTGCTGTGGATAAAGAAATAAATTATAATATGTCTATCTCTCATGTAAATAATAGTAACATATAACAGTATACGACCACTTGTAATGTAAGTAGCTACTTACTGTAGCAAGAGAGATGTCCATGGTAAAAGTATTCAACAAATGCCTTGTTCGTGGCATTTCTGATATAAAAGAGACTACAGGTAATCTACCCTGTTTCAATAATTTCTGTCTTCTAGTCGTGTCGTTTATTCTGAATAAGTTACGATTCTCCATAAGATATCCATTTAACCTGTGATAAAAATAATTTAGTTGTACTCAATATTGAGAATATATCCATGACACAAGAGAATACTTGAAGAAAAAATATTTTAACGAATATTATAAAGAATATTGTAACGTTGCATAAACACTTACTTATTATTGTGAGAAGTAGTTATCGTCATGCTAAAGTATGCATGTTCGTCATATGCATCAAGTAAGGGTTGACGATTCTCACTGTCGAATATCGTGAAATATTGTTGCAAAAACTGACTCGCGATCTCTTGTGCTTTTGCATCGGCAACAAACATTCTTTGTGATGGAGGAATTTTGGCAGCTTCGTCGACTACATCGAAGACAATCGGTCGCGGTAATTCTATGCCATCCTGTGTCAAACAGTGTTGTAAAAGCTTATGTTACATGAGAAAAAACAGAATTTTGAACATGTATATATGTAATAATATATATAATACTCACCAAATGCAGCAACTTTGGAAACCGTCTCCGAACATCACTATAATTGAAAAAAAGTCCACATGGTCCAATAACAAATAACAAAAACATAAACTTTATTATTAAATAATATAAGTATACAAATTGTTTATTCAAAATATTTAAAAATTAATCGCGTGATAATGCTGTTTGATAAAAACTAGTAATTTAACGATATATAACGGCAAATACTTTATTTTATCTAATAAAGAATTAAGCTATTTAAAAATGTCTAATTTAGGAAGCTATGAAAGTAAACATAATATAATCACTGCTGGAATACTATGCGGCAAACATATTAGCAGATTATTCTTAATACTACCTGTTTCTCAGTGAAAGAAGATTATATTGAAACAATACATTACCTAACATAATCACTTTGTCGAGATTTATACTTGTTACAGACTGGATTTCCAGTTAATTTCAATTCATCCAGTTTTAGATCCTTAATAAAGTCCAGCTGATGAATATCTCTGATCTGGAATACGCAATTAACTCTGATCGTTAAAACCGAACATAACCAATATACGAGGGGTTGGTCACTGAGGTAATCTTTGTACAAGAGCTAGGTAATTCAGCAGCAATCCAAAAGAAATCTTGGGTAATCCAAGGTAATTTAGGGTAATTCTATTTTCCGAATATGGTGAAACTGGGTCTTAAAACAAAATAATTTAACTCTTTCAAAAAATTTCACTACTTTAAATTCCTATATGTCAGTAGAAATCAATGCTCACTTTTTACTTATGCTTTTTCAAAAAATTTTGTCTGACTAACTTGTATTCTAGTATGTGCATCCCATAGTTAATGAGTAGCCAACCATGCGAACAAATTTTTCGTTCAACAAGAAGCTTAACATCTACTTTTTCCACAATAGTCAATTTTCCACAATAGTCAATTTTAAGTTTAAATGATATTATGAATAAAATTTTAAAAAATCCATATTATACAAAATGTCAAAAACGTTAAAAGATCAGTTTTTTTCTCAAGGGAAGTACATAATCGTTTAGGTATTGAAAGTAATGAAAATTTAGGTGATATCCCTAATGGTAATTTAGATGATACAGAAATTGAAAACATCATTATGTCAGCTCTTGCAGAAACTAAATCGGACCTTAATAAAGTTGGCATAAACAACATTCCTGAATCGTATTGGAAAAATACTGTTTCCTAAAATTTTGGGAAGAAAATCTTGTGGAAGATATTGATTTAGATAACAATGAGGATGATAATTTAATTTCGGATTTTGAACCAGAATTAGATGCTACAACACAAGTTGAGTCAATGTTAGAAACAAGATTACAAACTGATTTTGCCTCTGAAACTCATAATTTTGATAATCATCAATTGGACGATGACCTTGTCTAAAAGATTATGTTGATGATCCAGAATTTATTAAGAAAAAAGATAGTATAGAAAAAGGTCGCCGTTTATAAAACTAGTTCTATAGCAAACCAGACAAAAATAGTTAAAAAATCATCCCTTTGTGTTGGTTATTTAATAATAATTTAATAATAATAAAAAATTAAGCAATATGACAGATTATTGCGTGTCAGACAAACTCCCAGTTCTCACAATCTAAGTCATCAAGTAGACACTGAAAATGACACAATGCGGAGTAATAAATACTGAAATGTATTACGCTATTTATTATGACACTGGATGGTATATAGGGAAGGCCTCTGGGAGGGTCTTGGAAAAATTAACTAATCAATTGTTTAAAATAAAATTTCTGTCTCAAAATTTAGAAGTTTTTAAGTGGGCGCGAAAAAATGATATTTAGAAGAGAATAAATACTTACATATTTTGTGGTCCTATTAATATTTAGAGTGTTAATCTTTAACTATTTCTCAGTCTGACAGAAAACTGATTATATATATATATATAACAATTTTTAAAAAATTAAGTTTTAGTTACGTCAGAAACTGTAATAATTTTTAAGTACATACACATAAAAGTCAGATTTTTGTTTCGTAAATCTATCTTTTTATACATATTTAACTTGACTAGTCGCAAAATTTTTAATTTAGCATTAAGTTGTGATATTGTTTAACAAAGAGTCTGTGTTACTATTGGTGTTCTATTTTTTACAAATATTTTTCATTTTATAAAATACCTATTAATATCTATATTCAATTAGATATTGTTTTGTTAGTATTAAAAAATCTCAAACGTTACGAGTAGTGAACTTGTTATGGCTGTGTTCGGGGAGACGCTATTATATAGCGCTAACAGCGTCGTTCTATCTTTGTCACCTACCGAAAGTTGAACAAGGACAGAGCACGCTCATAGCGCTAAAAGCGTGCTCGCCAAACGCAGCCTATGTATACATATAATACATATTGTTTGCAAAAATTTTGTATTTTTGTGTTTCTGTATGCAATAAATATCTGTTTTGTAAAATTGCGTTTTTTTTTTCTTAAGCAGTAAAAATCTAAAATTGATGTTTTCGAAGGTACCTATCATAATGGTCTCTAGAGTGAAGAAATAATACTTTGGCCGGTATTCATAGTCGATCTTATATTTAAGACCATCTTAAGTACAGTCTTAAGATGTCATAAGCCAATCACAGAGCTGTATTAGCATCTTAAGATATTACTTAAGACGGTCTTAAAATAAGAACGGACTATGAATACCGGCCTTTGTGTACTCGTATAAGGTAATCTTAGATGATTAAAGTAATTTTGAAGTAATCTCGGTAATCCCAGAAAATATGGGATAATTTCAAATACTCTAAGGTAATCTTGGGTAATATAAGGTAGTATTAGATAATCTGGAGTAATATCAGGTAATCTTAAGTAATTTGAAGTAATTTAAAGGTAATCCTTATCAAGAGTAATTTTATTTTACACTATAACCGCTAGTGACCAACCCCTCGGCAATAGCTGCTTTCCTTTTACACAAAAACTCAGATAAATCTCACTTATGACGTAATCACTCAGTTAAATGCATCTTTTGACACCGGCAACTGAAATTTAACTGAGTTTTTATCAACAATCTGCACAAGCTGGAGACCTTGTGCTTTAGTGAGTGAATAAAACTCACATTAAAAGTAACGTTTTAAATGTGTCGATAAAATAATCAGGTAAGTATGAAATGACAAAAAATAATTATAAATAAATTTATAAATATTGTAAATAATTTTCTCATTTTTAAATATTTTTTCACTTGCGCGTTCCTTTTACTCACTGAGAAATGGTGTTATTATCTGAGTATGAAATACTCATATAACTGAGTGGCTCAGTTTCACTTTAATGTAAAAGGAAAGCAGCTAATATATAATCTTTTTATTCGACTATACTCACCTTATTATCGCCGATATAAAGAATCTTCAATTTCGAGAACTTCTTACTTAGAACGCCAAGTCTCTCTATATTCTGCAGCTTATTGGCTTCTAAGTTAAGAGCTTCTAAATTCGGTATATGTTCCGCCACAATATCCAACACTGTCATCAGCATGATAGGGTGGAACAATGCACAAAAGTAATCAGAAAAAAGATCTGTAAGACAAATACAGCAAGATATAACTTTCAGATTGCATTAATTAAAATCTTTAATTAATATATTATCTTTAATTTATATTTATGGTTTTATAGTTTTATTTTTACCAGGATCAAGATGAAATTTGGACAAGTCCAAAGCATTGGTCTCTTGTACATATCTCTTAACCATTGCTTGCTTCAATCGTTCCTTCAACTTGTCATCAATTTCGCAGACAGGAAATCCTGGTTTCGCCTTCACTTGCAATTTGAATCCATCGCTCATTGTAATTTTGCGATCGCAGTTCAATAATGCATTTGCTGTCTTATGATCATCCACATAGAAACTAGCTTCATTTCCCATTATTAAATACTGCAAATAAATTTTTCACTTTAGCCACAAAGATTTATTTCAAACTGAATTTTTGTCACATTATTCACATATGTCGGTCCATTACTGTATGCAATTTATATTGTACTAATGTTTATCATATTAGGTATATATTAAATTAAAAAATTTTTTTCTAAAAAAGAAATTTCACTTACTGTTATGGGAACAAAGACTTCAGGCGCCATATAATTCAAAAGGGTGTTTATAACATAATCCTTTTCATATTTATGGCCATATGGTATCTGTAAAATACAAGTAGAAATTTATTCTAATTCTACATGTGTAATTCAGTATGATCATAGAAATATACTTATAGAAATATACTTACAATAATTCTATACCAATTGGATTCGCCTATTGAAAGGGGCCGCAATCTAGAACCTGATTGGCCTCCCTTGAAATTTCTATTCGGCATAGGACTATTCCTCCCACGAGGGACCGTTCGCCAAGCTCTATCACCTCGGTCTCGATCCCTCTGATTAATTATGACCTGTCTTGTATTATTGTTAGAGCTGCCAGTCATTGGGATGTCCTCGTCCAAATTCGACAATGTCATACGCAGTTCCCTATTGTTGAGCCTTTGTGTCTTAAATGAGACACGATGTTTGATGGGACCGATATGAAATCCACCATCTCTTCCGACATTTCTTCCTACACGATCATCATGACCTAAGAATAAATAACGATAAAGCAGTAAAATTACATGAAACAATGATCATTTTAATTGTGAAACAGTTATTTTAAATGTAATCAATATCTTTATCTCAGCGATTCTTGATTACTTTCCTCATAAAATTTGCATAATCTGGAAAATTCGTAATCAATAATCGTCCAGATAACCCTGGGATAACACAGCCGTTAGGTTCCTGTAAAATGTCTTGTAGTGCAAAAAAAATCTTGTTATATGATACAGTAAGAAACATTGGAAAATTAGATGCAACATAAAATCGCAGTAAAAGAAAACACAAATGCATAAAAATTTTTAAATCATGTTAGTAAATCCGCGTTGCATAAATGCTGTGCTATAAGAGTTTTCGCAATTATCTGACGGTATCAAAGCGGAATTGTGTCACAGAAGTATTAGTTATACGAGCGTCATTTTCAGTTATTTATCTTTAGTTATCTTTCACTCGAGATATTTATTCACGAATTAATTTTAGCATGATTTTTTTCTCGAATAGTTCATTTTCTAGAGCGTGCATATGCAAAATCGCGTAAGCGCGAAAAACTACGCAGCTGTAGATTCTGCACGGCGGCGGCGTCCATCTTGTTTTTCTGCATGACGCTAATAATGGTCTGGTACGTAAAACACAAATTGAACCGAATGCGGGAGAAATTATCAAAGACGCTAAGCGAATATTTACACGTTCGCAAAGAGAGCTGCGTTTCCAAATCATGCGTGACGGACTACAAAATTGGAGAAGGTACTCACCGAAGTAGACCTTGTCCTCGTTTCCTCGGGCGTTGCGACCACCCCACGACTTGTTCGGCTTTCTCGGCATCTTTCCCGAATGTACAAAATCTATAATAGATTAATAAAATCTATAATAGATCTCTCTCTCTCTCTCTCTCTCTCTCTCTCTCTCTCTCTCTCCAACACAAATGGCAAAACGACCAATATAATCCGCACTACCGTACCGTTTAACCTCAATTCTTCGAGTTTGCAAAATGCGTGCTCTCTCTCTCGAGCCTTATCTCTATCTTCGACTGAGCGACACGACATATATTCAATCCGAACCCTCTGGCACGAATGAGTGACTAGCAAGCGGGGATTGCTCCCTGCTCCCACGCTCCCAGACTCCCACCCAAGGTTTGTTCGCGTCACCTGCCCCAACATGCTCCTATTCACTCCAATGCACTCCGATACGTTGATTCCGATAATTCCGGTGACGCCAACCAATTAGAGTGCATTGGAGTGAGTAGGAGCATGTTGGGGCATGGCGACGCGAACAAACCTCCAGGTTCACTTCGCGCGCATGTGCAAAGGCAACAACGCCAACGAACGATCGTAGACCTTAGCCCGATATTTCATGTGTCGCACGACAAGATTTTCAAGCGTATTGATTGGCTACAAGATAGAGACTCGAGAATTTCTCTATCCAGCAGCCAATCAACGTGTTTAAAAATGTTGTCGTGCGACACATGAAATATTGGGCTTAGGGTAAATTTTCACGTGCCGCTGAAACCAATCGTTTGAGCGACAAAAATGATTACGTGATGACTTTTGTCCAATAGTTCGACAAAAGTCGTCACGTGATCATTTTTGTCGCTCAAACACATACTGGGTGCATCCAGATGCACAATCGGTCACTGAGCGCTCAGTGAGAGGTTGTGCATCTGGATGCACCCACTGTTTTGCTGCGTTCCGTTTCACGCATATGCGCGCATTTTTTACAGATTACGTGACATGAACTATAGATAAATGCGCGCATATGCGTAAAACGAAACGCAGCCTTTGTTCGCGTCGCCATGCCCCAACATGCTCCTACTCACTCCAATGCACTCTAAAGCCCGTATTACACTACAGGTTGCGGCTCGGTTGCGGTTGGGATTTGACCAATAAGAACAAAATTCACTATGCTTGAGATTGGTATTCTTTCTTCTGATTGGTCAAATCCCAACCGCAACCGAGCCGCAATCTGTAGTGTAATACGGGCTTAAAGGCCCCAAGGATGCGATTCTATAACTCGTTATGTTAGCGACAGCCTATGAGAGTTGCCCCTTTCTCTTGGATTGTCCTTGCCATTGGCTGTCGCTATCATAACGACAGGATAACGAGTTACTGAATCGCCTAGCAGACACAATGCTAGGCGATAGCGATAGGAACAGAGAATAATCACAAGCCCGTATTACACTACAGGTTGCGGCTCGGTTGCGGTTGGAATTTGACCAATCAGAAAAAAGAATACCAATCTCAAGCTTAGTGAACTTTGTCCTTATTGGTCAAATCCCA
>NJRP01002625.1:8728-19241 GCA_003063835.1 Aphaenogaster floridana
GTTCCTTCAACCGAGTTTTTAGATGTCTTTTGGTTTGTCCAATATATGTCGCGTTACAATTTTCACAGTTGACTTTATAAACAATTTCGATCTTTTTATTAGTATGTAACTTATCTTTGCCTGTTTTGATGAGTGTATTTAATTTCTTAGGAACCGTATAAAGAGTATCAAGGTCAACATGATTTAAAGTACGGCAAACATTCTCACAAATTGTAAGACCTTTAATGTAAGGCATCATTAAGTACCTTCTAATATCAAAATTTTTTTCATTAGTATCAATATTTCTACGGAATTTAAGTTCTTTTAATCTATTATTAATATGTTTATTAATTAGATGTAACGGAAAACAGTTATATTAGTGAGAGTGTCCTTGACTAACTTAATATTTTTTCGGTGGAAGCATTCACTAGATAAAAGAATTGCCCTATCAACTAGGCTAATAATGGTGTTAATTTTATATCTCAAAGGATGGTTGGAAAAGAAATTAACATATCTGCCTGAAAACGTGTTTAAAACTTTCTAAAGACAAAAAACTCCAGGGCACAGTCGCCTCTAAGCTGTGCTGCAATTTTCTACGTAGAACTACGTCTTTCTCTCCTTTCTTTCCTATTATAATCTTTCTTTTTTTTGCGTTGTTGGTCTAAATTTTCGCTAATCTTCCTTATTTACTTCTTTTAAACTAGTAGTAGTAGTAGTAGTAAGTATGAGCGGGTGGGACCAAGACGGTCCCTAACGTCACCTAGTACAATGAGTTCCATTGTGACTCCCCGCTAGTTTGTTAGGTTAGATCATCAGCCCCAGCCCGGTGTTATGAACCAGGCTGATGAAGCTGCTCATCCTCTTTTCCACCAGATCTTTGGGCTTAAGAAACATAGAGCCCCAAGTTCTGTATCTTTTGCAAGAAAGAGCAGGACAGCGGCACAGGATGTGCAGGCTGTCCTCACCTTCTTCCCCGCATAACCGGCAGTCCTTTTGCTCGGCAAGTCCGAGTTTGTGTAGGTGGGTCCTGAGGGCCACATGTCCCGTCAGAAGGCCGATGCCTACTCTTAGCCTGTCTCTTTTCATTGCCAGTAGCTCACTGGCTCTTTTAGGCAGAGGGTGTCATCAGCAGTTTGAATTGCCTGCAGCCATTGGCTGCAGACCAGGAGTTTATGTGCCCCCGTTCCAGCCAGATTTTAATGACTCTTTTTTCTACAGCAAAGGGGACACCGACGGTCCGTTCGTCCGGGTCCATCTAAGTTCCCAGCTTAGCTAGCCCGTCCGCCGTTTTATTGCCGAGGATGCCCTGATGTCCAGGGACCCACGTTAGGGTTATGGTTCTTGTTTCCCCTAGTCTTGTTAGCGCCAGCATGCATTCCCAAACCACAGACGAGTTTGTGGTTGTTTTGGCAAGTGCATCGATGGCCGCTCTACTGTCCGAGCATATAAAAATATGTTTATTGCTCCTCTTTTTTGTGAGAAACTCTGCACACCTGAGGATAGCCAGCACTTCGGCTTGAAAGACCGTGGCTAGTTCGCCCAGAGGGATGCTTTCTCTGTGGTTCTTCCCAGACCCATAGATGCCTACGAAGCGGCCGTTATTTGTCAGTGTACCATACGTCCGCATTCGGATTGGAAAGGAATTTTGGCATATGCCAATCCTCCCTGGTTGGCACTAGAACCTTAAAGGTTTTTGCCAACTGAGATTTTCTAGGAATTCTGTCCTGTTTTTGTGTGAAAGGGTGTTTGTGGAAGAATTCAAGCCTTGTTTGTCCAAGTCTATTCTCTTTCCACTCGCCCTGACATTTCAATCTGTACGTAGTTAGCCTGGCTGAGCTGATAATTGCGTGGCCCAGAGGTGGAGTACAGAGGGCTATTTCCAGCGCCTCAGTTGGTGTGGTTCGCATCGCCCCTGTCGCAGCCCTCAGATATGCTTGAAGGCTTTTGAGCAGGTTCTTTGCCTCCACTCTCTCCACTCTGGGCCACCAGACAATCGCTGCGTACATCAGCCTTGGTAGTAGTACCATCTTGTATAACCATAGGGCCGCCCTGGGTTTTAGTCTCCAGGTTTTGCCCATCGCTCTTCTACATGTCCACATGGTGGTGTAGAATTTCTTCCTTTTTTCCTCGAGATGAAGTTGCCAGCTCATTTCGGTGTCTAGGCAAACTCCTAGGTACGTAGTTGAGCTGGCAAAATTTATTTCCTTACACCAGAGTTTTAGAGGCTCGATGGGTTCAGGTTTGTATTTCTTGGTAAAAATCATGGCCGTGGTCTTGAATGGGTTAACCATTAGATCCTTGGCCCTGCACCAATTTCGGATTATTCTCAAGGCTATGTCCATTCGTTCCCTGAGGATTTTGAGGAAGTTGCCTCTAGCCACTACTGCCACGTCGTTCGCGTAGCCGTAAACCAGGAAGCCTGCTTCCTTTAGTTTTGAAAGGAGCTCATCAACAACCAGGCACCATAGCACGGGGAAAAGCACACCACCCTGCGGACAGCCTCCAGCCAGATGCCCCTTTAGTGATATGCCGCCATGATTGACGGTGAGTCTTCTGCCTGTCAGCATGTCTTGTGTCCAGTCCACAAGAGCCTCCGGAACCCTGTCTCTGTTCATTGCTTCTCTGATAGCTACATTGAAGGTGCTAAAGCCCCTTCTATGTCTGTGAAGATTCCTAAGGCATAACCCTTTGCCTCCAGCTGAGTCTCTATTTCGCCCACTAGGTGATGTAGGGCAGTCTCTGTCGACGTACAGTCCCTGTAGGCGTATTGTGACGAGCTCAGCGGATTGACGAGCAGAGGGCCAGCCTTTAGGAACCGATCTACCAATCTCTCCAGGGTTTTCAGGATAAAAGATGTAAGGCTGATTGGTCTGAAATCCTTGGCCAATATGTGGCCATTTCTGCCGGGCTTGGGTATAAACACCACCCTGGTCCCACTCCAAGCCTGCGGGACATGTCTTAGAGCTATACTGGCTCTAAGAATTTTTGTCAGGGATCCTAGCAGGGCTTTTGGTCCTTCCCTGAGTAGTGCGGGATAAATACCATCAGGTCCTGGTGCCTTGAAAGATTCGAAGGTCGCAATAGCCCGTTCGACTCCACCAGGATAGACTATTTTTGATGCTAATGACCATTCCCTGGCCTTATAGCTATCCCTGGGCCTTACCTTGGTCGTTGCAGCCGGTGAGTTTCTCTGTAAAACCTGGAAAATGAGTACGCATTAGATGACAAAGGGATCCATCCATTGTTTCGGTATATCTCCCATTCGGTAGTTTGAGACAGCCCTGATGGGAGAAGCCTTCTTTGCTGAGAATTTTGTTTAGCCTGGATGCTTTCAGAGCTCTCTCAATGCTTTCACAGAATTCTCTCCAACTTTTCCTTTTGGCAGTAGTTATTGCCTTGCTATAGCAGCGTTGGGCTTTCTTAAAAATTTCCCAGTCCGCTGCCGTTTTCGTTCTTTTGCCTTATTGAAAAACCCTCTCACTTTAAACCTGTGTTTCGAGAGCTTTTTGCTCCACCAAGGGACCTTGGTCTTGAGGAGTTTTGGCTTCATTGGGCAGTTCGCTTCGTAGGCTTCAATGATAGCGTCATTAACAAACTGCGCCGCTATTTTTAGGTTGTCTTTGCAATGGAATCTTGTTGGGGCTTTAGGATGGCTCCTAAGTCCTTTCTGTAGCCCTCCCAATACGTTTTCCTTGGGTTGCGGTCCCATTTCTCCTCTTCCGTATGCCTGAGGGCAAAGAGAATTTGCCTACGGTCTGAGCCAGAGGGTTCTTCGGACACTCTCCAGTCCCCTATAAGGCTCGCCATTTTCTCTGTGCACACGGTGATATCAATAACTTCTTGTCTTCTACAGTCTATGAAGGTGGGTTCCGAACCTCTGTTCAGGATGGTCAGCCAGGCGCGCATGAGGAATTCATGGAGGCTCTCCCTCCTCGGGTTGATGTCCGTGCTCCTCCACCCTGCATGGTGGGAGTTTGCATCGCACCCCAAGAGAAGCTCCAGCCTCCTTTCCTCAGCATACGTTACCAGCTCCATAACCTCCTTCTGAGGTGGGGGATCCTTGGAGTCGTAAGGCATGTAGACCGACCCTACCAGCACGTCCATGTGACTGCCTTCAGCCAGGTTTACCCTCAGTTGGATGACCGTGACGTCCTCACTGCTGAGCTGTGGCATAAAGATTGCATTTAGTCTTTTGACCGCGATGCAAGTTTTTATTTTGTTCTGAGTGTTTGCTTTGAAGATGTTCCTGCAACCACTCAGACCTTTAATAGAATTATTCAGGAGCAAAGGCTCCTGAATAAGTGTTATGGCTGTTTGCATCCTAGTGATGCCTCTAGCTAATATCGCTGAGGCTCCTTTGCTGTGATGCAAGTTAATTTGTGTGAAGAGAATCCCCAGACCCGTCATTAGTGGGCAGAGCCTGGTTGATTCGCCAGTACACCTGACGCCCCATCGCGGTCCCCGCCAGGCAACCTAATCGTCGCCTGGCCAAGACCGCAATAGGGTATGAAGTTGAGGGCTTCAAGAGCCCTCAAAGATCCCTCCCCGATAAGTGCAGAAAAGTGGGCGCTCTTGGCGTCCCTGTTTTTGCTACCCCTTGCAAACACCTATTCCGCGGTGTGGAGACCCTCATTTTGCCTGTCAAGTAGCTCTAAAGCCTCCTTGACAGACAAGTCAGGATCCTCCACATTTACTACGACCCGATGTCGCTTCGGAAGCTCATCGAGTCACAGCGCATGCAACCGGACCCCATTTATGTCCAAGACTGAAGTGAGGTTTCGAAGCCACCCTTCGGTCTCAGTGTCGGTGCAGTTAAAAATAACTGCACCGTCTCTCTCCGAGGTGCCCTTGAAGGTCGGCTCTTTGGTGCCCTTAACTAGGCCAAGATTGCGCCCTCTAACCTTTTCCTTAATAAAGAAAAGGTTTTTTGCACCTTTTTTTTCTCTCCATCGGTGGAAAGGGGGAAATCTTCATAGGTACCCTGAGGCCCGTGCCCCAGGGTAGTTCCGGATTCTTACCGGCTGAAACCCCCCCTCCAGTCGTGGTGAGCTAATCCTCCGCGATACTAATGAACATTGCTTCGCTAAGAAAACCCACCTTATCCACATGCACGGGTCTTACCTTCTTCTTCTAGTACTACCAGATGAAACTGGATTTGGATGAGTGGCACCGTTTGACCACAGTCCCGATTGACCACGTTGATATTGACCACGTTGCGATTGACCACGTTAATATTGACAATGTTGCGATTGACTACGGTCCCGATTGAGTACCGTCTTGTTTGACCACCGTCCCGATTGACCACGTTGATATTGACCACGTTGATATTGACAACGTTGCGATTGACCACGGTCTCGATTGACCACCGTCCCGATTGACTACGGTTCCGAATGACCACGGTCCCGAATAACCACGGTTCCGAGTGACTACGGTCCCAAGTAACACAGGTTAGGGTTAGGTCAGATTTTTGCAGGGGAGTCTGAGAGGCGCAGCCCCACTCAATCATGTACTTAAATATGCAAATATACAAATAATCGGGACGGTGGTCAATCGGGACACGTGGTCAATCGGGACGTGATCAATCGGGACGTGGTCAATCGGGACGGTGGTCAATCGGGACGGTGGTCAATCGGGACGGTGGTCAATCGGGACGGTGGTCAATCGGAACGGTGGTCAATCGGGACCGTGGTCAATCGGGACGTGGTCAAACGGGTGCCACTAGCCAGTACCAGCACCGCGCTATTACTAATTGTCCTATAAGCGCATACTACACGCAGAGCGCACACACGCTGCACCGCTTCAAGCCTATGCCTGAAACTACCCACTTCCATAGCCACTCTCCAAATAGGCGCTCCGTACAGCAGCATGCTGTGGACTACACTGCTATACAGGAGTCGCGTGCATTGTTTTGAGCCTCCGATGTTAGGCAAAATCCTCGCCAGCGCCAAGGCAGTGTTTTTTGCTTTGTCGGCAGCTATATGTACATGTTCCCCAAATTTGAACCGCTCATCAACCCACACATCCAGGTATGGGATGGCTTTCTTTCACTTTATGTTGGTGCTCTTAATATTTATGTTCGGACGCATGTGCGTGCGCCTCCGTGTGAAAAGAACAGCTTCGCACTTCTTTGCCGCCACTCTTAGCCCCCTCGCCGTCAGCCATTCCGCCACGGCCAATGAAACATTGCAATGCCTCCCAAGTTTTTCAGTAGTTTTTGCCGAGATCAGAACACCGATATCGTCCGCAAACCTACTATCTTCGCTCTGCCAGGGAGCTTCAGTTTTAAAATACCGTTATACATTATTGTAGGATATAGGTTATTTACGCATTTATGTTATTTGACTTTTATTACTTAAATTGTAAGCGATTTGCGAATAAGTACGGGTGCGAATGAGCAAAAGACGTTTAGTTGTTTTAAAAGCCGCGCCGACAGCGAGCGCTAGCTTAGGCAGTGACGGGCGCGAGCAGCGAGCGTTAGCTTAGGAGTGGCGCTGCACGAAAGGAACGAGCGGGAAAGGAGGGCGCGGCGAACGAGAAAGAAGAAGCTTGTACGTGGAAGAGATAGGACCTTTTCTGTATTCTGGCATAATAATTAAACCGTACATATTAACATCAAATTTTGGGAGTTACTAACAATACCATCCCTACATTATATTCCACAAGAACGGTTCCAGCACCGACCCCTGTGAAACCCCGGCAGTAATAGGGCGCTCCGCGAGCCCCTCTGCAGTGCTATACAGTAACCGCCTCGCGCTCAGATAGTTCGCCACCAACCTGTAAAACTGTTCCGGCATGTGATTACCCTGGAGTGGTTTCAGAATATCGCCCCAGCGTGCACTATTAAAGGCGTTCCGAACATCCACTGTGACAAGTGCACAGAAACCACCCAGTTTATACACAGACTTCTGGTGGAGCTCCATTCCAACCGCTTCTTTCGCTACCCGTATAACGTGTTCGATAGCGTCAATGGTGCTCCGTCCCGGTCTGAATCCATATTGATTATTGGACAGTGATTCCCGACTCTCATACATTTTACGCACTCTTAGCATAACTAGCGTTTCCAAGAGTTTCCCCACTGTGTTGAGGAGGCATAACGGCCGATAAGCTGCTGGCGAATTTGGGTCTTTGCCCTTCTTTGGCAGCAACACTAGCTTCTGTGTTTTTCAATCGCCACAGAATACCCCTTCATTCAGACACGCATTGTACAGTCCTAAGAATATATCGGGACACTCATCTACAGCGATACGCACGACCTCGCTTGGTATTCCATCCGGGCCCGGAGCCTTGCCATTGGCCATTCTTCGTGATGCCACCTTGAGCTCCTCCAACGTAAATCTCTCTGCTCCTCTCTGTTCAAAGGAAGGCGGAATCCGCGGTGTCTTGCCATCCGGGAACAGGGCATCTATGATTCTCGTTATATCATCGTTTACCATGGGCGTCTGGGATCCCTGTGGGAATTTCCTCATTATAATCTTATACGGAGCCCCCCATGGGTCACTTTCCACTGCTGCACACAACCCTAGCATTCTTTCTTGCTTCTTTTAATTGTCATGCGTAGTTCCTTACGCAGTTTCCGATATTCTTCGAATAGATCTGCACTTCTCTGCCGCTGGGCCCTTCTGCGTGTAGAGAGGCATCGTCGCCTTAGCGCTGCGATGTCCTCTGTCCACCAGTATACCGGTCTCCTTGCCGTAGTTGCTCGTTTGGGCATTAAGACAGAACACGTGGTAGTGAGCAGCTTCGCCACTGACCTCGCGTGATCCTCAGCCGTTGTTTCGTCGCTAGTCTGCAACGTCCATGCAGCCAGACAAGCTATGGTCTCACGACATAATTCCTTATCCAATTTTTGTACTGACCATCTATGTTGCGGTATTGTCGCGGGCGTTACTCCATTGTTTAGGGTAAAACATATATACATGTGGTCGCTGAGCGTGACGTCACCTAGCACTCTCCACCCCTCAATCCTGTTGAGGAGGGGCGCAGATGCAAAAGTCACATCAGTGATGGAGCCCTCGTTCCACCTACGAACAGTCCATTCATTTCCTATATTAGCCGAATATATATCTAGTTGTGAGGCCGTCTCCAACATGACTGTGCCTCTTGCATCCGTAATGGGGGATCCCCATTCTGTTGCTTTCGAATTAAAATCACCCGCAATGATGTTGCCATGCCCGAAACTCTTGACTGTGTCGCTCAGCCCCCCCAGGTCCCGGGCAAAGTTCTCAATGTTGCTGTTTGGGGAGTAATAACAGGAATATATCCATACACCCCCAACAAGAACCCCGCAGTATCCGACACCGCTTGTAGCTTAGCTGGGTCTGACCACTTGTTGTAGCCGGATAGCTACCACAAATAATTTTAAATAAGTATGTCTTGCATTTCGGCATAGCAACGATTACGCCACGAGCTCGCGCTACACCGGAAATGCAAGACTGCAGATTCGTGAACTGCGCTCGGACAACGACCGCGCGCTCCTGACGCTGCAATGACCAAAGGTCGCGCGCACCTGACGTTGCAATGACCAAAGGTCGCGCGCGGCTGACGTTGCAATGACCATATATGGTCCGATCGAGGGTCTATAGCCCACCACGATTCGCGTTTAGACAGATTATAAATTCGGCTGCCTAATCGAAGAAGGCAGAGTCCGATACCGAACACCCGTAACAAAACGTTTTACCGAGACGCGACGCGACTCTGAAACATAGCCGGTCGCGCGCCAACGATAGTCTAAGTGCCACTTTGTATAATCGGGAACGTGAATAAATAATTATTAATACAAGGGAAAGTGTCTCATGAGTTCCCTCGTCGGGAAGAAACCTCTCCTCTCAGCGCTCCTGCCGTGAGTTCTAACTCTTTAGGCGGAACGAATCCCAATATTTCCTTTGTTGCACCGAGAGGTACAACACACTTCAGGTCCACACAGATAAATGGCTGTCCTGCCTCCAGTATCCATATACCAATCCGGTGACGCGGAGTTACTGTATTGTTCTGAGATTATTGCCACATCTATTTGCTTCTCTCTCAGGGTCTGCATAAGCAGATCCTGTGCAGCTCTACAATGGTTCAGGTTTATCTGTATACACTTCATGGTTTAATCGACCCTATCCTAGGTACTCTCTCCTGATACCTTCTACACCTGTTGCTGTCCATATAATAATTTCCATCTCCCTCAGCTGCACAAAGAATGCATTTCGGTGGTGCTTTGTACGTGTATGCCTTGTGTCCCGCAGTCCCGCATCTCCAACAACAGCCAGTGCGATCTTTCGTGCTTGTGCACTTACTGGCAACATGTCCGTAATCAAAACATCTATAGCACCGTAGTCTGCCGACTCGCTCCTTAACCTTGCAGACCACCCAGCCTATCTTTATCCCGCATTGTTTAATTATCGACCGTGCTGATACCACCGGCAGTTCAACAATCGCAGCATAATTACCACCGTATTGTTTCCTCCAATTAATTATCTTTATTGTGTTTCTAACATCCTCGTGCGTAGCTTTGACGTGTGCCTCCAACTTCGTCTTGGTTGGTGATTTCGTCCAGGTCGCGTATTTCCAATTTAACCCTTTGTGTCATCTTCCTGGCTGCCGCCGTGTCCCCCAATGCATCCTGTATAGCATCCCTGAATGCCTCAGTGCTAAGGTCGTTTTTACCCTTCTGCTTGATGAGCAATTCGCCGTTACGCGTGCGTCGGATATTACTGCAGCACCCATCTTGTCAGGATCTATCGTGGTTTTTAGTTTCCTTAAAATCTCCGCGTAAGAGGTTTCCCCCTTCGCTTCAACCACCACAGCGTCCGTTTTTATTTTAACCTGTTGCTGCTTAGTTGTCTTGGTCACAGGTTTTGGTTTGGGTTTCCTACTCCGGTACACCGCTGTCCACTCCCCGTTGTCTTCAGCCTCAAGATATCGCTCGTTATTTTCTGCCGCCGGGATAATTCGCCGTGACGAAATAGCGTTGGTCATATTCACCGTCGGCATACTATTCACGCAGTCTTCCGTGGTAGAGCCAGCGTTAGATCTTTTTCCCGCCTATTTCTAAGGGGAATCCCTCTTTCTTCTATTTACTGCCGTGTTAAGCAGATTGGCTTGCACCTTCTTATCACTACCCTTAACCCTGTCAGTCTGGATCTCCTTATCACTAGTTATAGTGATAACAGAACATGGCACGTCAGCACAAACCGGACCCCATTTATGTCCAAGACCGAAGTTAGGCTTCGAAGCCATCCTTCGGTTTTACAAGGAGACTTACGGAAGTGTAACTCATCGATTTTAATGAAACTTTGCACACATGTAGAACATCAAAAAATAATCGACACGTATTTTTTTTTCAGCAATGGTGCGGGTTTAAGGGTATAAACCACCCTTTGAACGTTAGGGGTGCTCTCCAAGCACAGACAGAAAACAATCATTTAATTTAGAAGAAAAAATACTTCTAGGGAGGTTTCAGTACAGCTGATTCCGAATCTGACGTCAAAATTACAAAATTCAAAATGGCGGATCCAATATGGCGATTACATCTCATGACAAAAGGGTG